>AWOL01S0020453.1:87590-117177 GCA_000715115.1 Nicotiana otophora
GCCCCGACCTAGGGGATATATATAACCTTCCCAGGTGCGTTGTCGCACATTTGGGAACTAAGGGGCATCTGAGCGCGCACTTGGGGCAGCCAATTTCTTCAGGTGCGCTCTCAGGTGTACGCTCGTGCAGTCGGGCGTGCATGTTAGACAATGCTTGGTAAATTGATTATAACTTTACGTAGAAAGGTCCAAAGGATGAAGAATTTGAACCGTTGGAAACCATAAAATATCTTTAATTAGATAGCCTATCCAAATCGTAATGCATTATACACATGGATAAATAATCATTTGAAGTTAGATCATGTGCGACTTTGGGCGTCTTTTCCATTCAACAATTCTAACTTGTTCCAAGCCGCTTCTCCCTACTTCTAAACATCATTATAACCCTTCAATCCATGTACAATTCATGTCTACATATTCAAATAGATTTATCTATAATCTTAGTTATTGTTAGCTTACAAATAATACGCTTAGCTCTTAATGACCTTTTAATAAGGTGTTAAATATTTGAAATTTTTTAGGGTATTGCATTCTCCTCCACTTAAGATTATTCATTCTCGAATAAATTTTCTTGATTGTAGTCAAGTCCAAAAGTTGAATAATTAAGCCTTCTTTTACTTACAAATCCTTAAGGCTTCAAAATTTGACGAACTCTCTTAATTTTCAAAAATTTCGGCAGAGTTTCCTTTGTTTCTAGGCCTATCCAAAAATATTAACCTACTAGTGAACCACAAGAATACAATATAAAATTCCCCATACGACTCTTCTCATCACAACGATATCAATAAACAAAACAACAGCCTCACATGCCTCAATACACCATCAAATAGCCACTCTCAGCATCACAATAATAATATTCACTATGATTAGTCAAGTCTAGCTACCATATGCAATAATGAATCAACTACATCAATAAAATGCATTGAATCTCAATTCATAAGCAAGATAAAGAGTTTACCCACTCGCTCCATGGAATAAACGTAAAATGATAATTATCAAACTTGAAATTTCTATGAAATAGTCACACTCGTAGTCGCGAACAAGTGTAAATTTTGAATTTTTCATCTTATTGGCTACCCAAGTGGCCTCCTCAACGACATGACCATGTCATAACACTTTACTTAGAGCAATATCTTTAGTTCCCAGCCTACGAACTTGCATATCAAGAATCTCAATCGGTTCTTTCTTGTAACTCCAACCATCATTCACAATATATGGACATGCATAAAAAGAATACAAAATAGAATTACCTTTAAGGTTATTACCTCATATTCCACAAGAATCACAATTGTCCTTTCGTCAACATATTTTTGTAATTAGGTAAATAGAAAATCGAATATACTAAAGATAATTCCAGTGATAATGTAAACTCATGTATGACCTCCGCTCTTTTTAGAACTCATACAACCTCAAAGGAGTATGCTTTAACATCTGAGCCTTATTACATCTTTTCACGATTCCCTTTTAAGGATACCACGTCATATCTCTTACTCCCATGTTGTAGGTGACGTCCATCTAAATAATAATTTTTATACTTGAGATATTACATATATATTTTCATTTCTGCATCCATATTGAACTACGGGTTCACCACAACACTTAAAGTGATATTAAATAACCCATTCTTTATTTCACGGCTTTTGACTACATTCGTACTTGAGAATTTTCTGTTATAGTTGAAGAACCCTTTTCTTCATTCTCATAAGTAAAATTTCAATATCATGCCCCATAGTACAGGTACTATTCTCTAACACCTCCATCCATTCGATACTCTTGCAACTCATAATCATCTGATCTTTCTAAAATACTTCTTTATTGTTCGGGGAGCCTATAATGATATTGTCTTATTTGATCGTATCAATAATACGTATCTTATCTGAACGACCCGATCGGTCATTTCGGATAAATGTGCCATGTTACCCCTTTTTATGCTTCACACATATGTGTTTATGATTTTATGACTTGCGGGGTCAATTAGTTTCGTTCCGGGGAGCTTTCGGGTCGATTCAGACCCTTGATTCTTGACTTAGAGGTTTAAATTAGAAAATATTGACCAATCTTTGACTTTTGTGAAAACGACCCCAGAACTATATTTTTGTGGCTCCGATAGCTTCGTATCGTGATTTCAGACTTGGTCGTATGTCCGAAATTAATTTTAGAAGTCCGTATGTTGATTTGTATTGATTTGCCAAAATTTGGTAATTTAAAGTTGAAATGTTTGACCGTAGGTTGACTTTTAGCTATCGAGCTCGGAATTTGATTTTGGGACTTAGAATATGTCCGTTATGATATTTAGAATTTGTCTGCAAAATTTGGAGTAGTTTAGAGTTGATTTGATAGGATTCGGTCGCTTGGTGATAATTCTAGAAGTTCTTGAAACTTTCCTTGAACTTCATGCATTTTAGAGTTTAATTCGTAGTTTTAGATATTATTTTTGTGTTTTAATTATGCGAGCGAGTTCGTATGATATTTTTAGACTTGTGTGGATGTTTGGTTTGGAGCCCCGAGGGCTCGAATGAGTTTCAGACATGTTTCAGAAGGTTTTTGGACTGAAAATGGAAATCTGGTTTTTGGTTCCCTCTGGTGTCGCAATTACGAGCACCAAAGTCGCATTTGCGACCATAGTAGGGAACTTCAGGTATCACAAATGCGATGCCTTGGTCGCATTTGCGAAAAATATCTGGGTTGGGCTACGTTCGCATTTGCGATGGTTTTTGACACAATTGCGAGGGAAACAAGGTTTGCAATTGCGGACCCATCTTTGCATTTGCGAAAGAGCTTCCCAGGCCTTCAGTGCCGCAATTGCAAGGTTAACTTCACAATTGTGAGGGTTCACAATTCGCAATTGCGATAACTGCAGCTAAACATAAGGGCTCAAAGTTGGGATTTTATCTCTCATTCTCTCATTATTGAACCCTAGACTCGGTAGGAGGCGATTTGGAGAGGGGATTTTCACCTACAAACCTTGGGTAAGTGATTCTAATTTATTTCTAATCATATTCATCAACATATCTTAGATTTTAACATCAAAATCATGTGAATCGAAGTGAAAATTTGGAAAATTTGTCAAGTTTTCGAAAAATAAGAAATTGAGTTTTGAGAATCGATTTGAACTCGGATTTTGAAACTAATCATATGTATGAACTCGTGGGCTCATGGGTAGACGGAATCTACCATTGGACTCGGGTTTTGACCGGGCAAACCCCGGGTTGATTTTTGTTGTCTTTTTAGAAAAAGTGTAAAAATCTTAGCTTTATTTATTGCGATTGAATTCCCTAGCATTGTTTGATGATATTGAGTCGATTTTGGTTAGATTTGATCCATGTGAAGGTGGATTTTAAGGGAAAAGCTATTTTCAAGTGTTGAATTGGCCTAGTAGAGGTAAGTGTCTTGCCTAACTTCGTGTGGGAAAACTACCCATTAGGATTTGGTATTGATTGTGTCTTTTGTGTTATGTGAAAGCCGTGTACGCAAAGTGACGAGTGGGTACACGGGTTGTACGTGGTATTTGACCAGTTTAGGCTACTTAGACTATTTTCATACTTTAATTGAAATGTCATATCATGTTCTAGAATCTCATAGTTAATTTATCCTTATTGTGTTAGACTATCCTTAAATGCCTTAATTGACTTGTTTAGTACTTGTTCTACATCCTACTTGCTAAATCGTTCACATGCTTTAGTTGAATTTGTTGCCTCTTTTATTGTTACATGTTTTCTCTTCATTGTTAATTATCATTATTTGAAGTTATTGTTCATGTTATCTCTTTCCTTATTGATTTTCGTTACTTGAAGTAATTGTTCATGTTATCCCTTTCCTTGTTGATTTTCATTATTTGAGACTCGTTGTTAATTGTTATCTCTTTTATTGTGAGTTATTCTTATCATATCGTGGTTATATATTATTTCTCTCATTGTTGAGTTTTTTAGTGTTGAAGTTGTGAAGGTCGTTAACACGTTGAGGCGATGTTGGTTATTATTGAAATATCTATTTTGTTGAGCATTTTTCATTCATTGTTGTTGTTGATATTCTTGTAAACGTTGTGTTGGAACCATGGGCTATTGTTGTAGATACATTGATATTGTTGTTGTTGGCAAGTTGTGATATATGGGTACTTGTGGTGCGAATTGTTATTGTGATATGATATTGACACACATGCGGTGGTATAAGGCTTGGGGTTAATGTGCATGCGGTGGTATAAGGTGGGACTTATGTGCGTGTTGCTTGTAGGGGAACTACGTGAAGTCACGTGGCGTCATAAGGTAGGCTAAAATGCGTGGAGCTATTTCGAGAAAACTATTTTCAAAACCTATTTCAAATGTAAGGCTCACGCGGTGGTATAAGGAAATATTGTGATTGAAATTGAGAAATGTGAATACGAGGTGGTACCTCGGTTGTGATTCTTGATTATACGAGGCGGTACCTCAGTTTTGATTTCATTATACATGAAGCGGTACCTTGTTGTGATTCTTGTTGTTTATTTCATGCTGCAAAGTGTTTTGGTAGGAATATATCTTGTTATTTCATTCTTTATTATTCTAACAGTTGTTGTCCGTACATGATCATTGTAGCCCCTTTAGTTGCTTCTTTTATGCTATTTCTATTATTGATTTCTAGCACTAGTGCATGCTATCATCTTGTTCTGTATCAGTTGTTTCTTCACTTTCCATTACATATCCGTATTACATTTTCATACTATTTATTTTATATCCTAGTAGGTGTCTTGACCTGGCCTTGTCACTACTCTACTGAGGTTAGGCTCGACACTTACTGGGTACCATTGTGGTGTACTCATACTACATTTCTGCACATTTTTGTGCAGATCCAGGTACGTCTGCTCGTGCTAGTCATTAGAGATTTCCTGCTAGCTTCCTTTATCGGAGACTTCAAGGTATGTCTGCTTGGCGTCCGCATGCCTCAGAGTCACCTTCTCTTATTCTCATTTACTATTGTATTTTCTTTCAAATAGTGATGTATTAGATATTTTAATTTATTCAATAGAGCTTATGACTCCATTCCACGGTTCTTGGGGATTGTATGGTTGAGGTTTTGCTTTTCAGAAGTTATATGAGTTTATTAGAGTGGTTTTAAGTATTTTGTTAATTACATATGTCCAATTGTTATCTAATATTAGGCTTACCTAGTCATAGAGACTAGGTGCCATCACGCCATCCTACAGAGGGAACTTGGGGTCGTGACATTATCATACTACCTACAAAGTGATTGCAACTAGATTGCCTTCAAACATAACATCTAAATCTCGTAACTAATAAGTCCACTTCATGGAAAGATATGCATTCTCCACTATTACCAAGATTGTGAATTACGCGTGCTATCGATTTCCAAACGTCGATGTCCGTGCTCCTGTTCTCTTATTTTAAAAAAATTCTTTATATAATCATCATAATAACACCATCCATAGACATTCGACACTTGGTCATCAACGTGATCGTGATAATATTTATATCCTTTAAGGATTTCTACTCCCTTCCGACACTGTGCCCTTCCTTTTTTTTACATAGTACTCATGTCTTAACTTAATCCATTCCTTGTTTAGAAACACCTTGGAAAAAATTCTTTTCCTGTTTCATCCCGCACTAAGTGTGTGCACGTAACATTTTCATGTCTAACTCTCAAAACTGGTATCACATACTCAAGTCGGGTCATACCCAACCCAGATTCTAAGACATCATTCGAACTATTTGTTCGTTCATTGACAACTTGTCTAAACAATGATGATCTACCTTTTTAAATTTCATGGAAAAATACAGTACCTCTTTTACTTACAACAAACTTGTATACTTGGTACAACCTCCTTTGTAGTACTTGTACGTTGTCTTCTCTTGGAAAATATTTAATACATTCAAATTTTCTTTTTCCCTTTTGGTGGGTAAAGATCTCTCTTTTACCACCCATCACCTTATGGTAAAATTTCATGCCCGACTCTTCCCCACTTAGGAGTAAGTCTATTCTTAAGCCTCTGCATATCGTCTGTAGACTTTACAAAGTCTTTATACTACAAGTAAACTTATCTTGACCATGTACGTGTTCACCCAGATATTAGGGATCATTTATTTCTCAACCAAGAATCTCATCTCATAATTTTCACTTCCGATAAAACTTGATCAAACTTTTGTTACCCTCTGATTCTGCTGATAGAAAGAAATCGCTATGATTATCATAGCTCACTTGGTTCCTTTCCTGTTTAATTAACATAGTATTTCCTAACAGCAACTTATGTGGCATGTTTCTCTACCCTTACAACCATGATATAATCAACACATTATTCCTTCTGAACCTGTACAATCCTTGTGACTTTTTAACGTCATGCTCCTTAGTCCATGCTCAAATATACTTTTGACAAGTACAACTCTGTTGCTCTTTTCATGAGCCTATTTTCATATATATCTTTTCGCAAATATGACTGTCAGGACCCAAATCCCACCATAGTGATCGTGATGGCACATAATCCCTAAGACTATGTAAGCATATCACTCTACAACATCCAATCATCAAATCATGATATAATAACACGGGAATTAATATAAAAGCGGAATATAGAGTTATTACAATTCAAAGGCAATACTCAAACACCTCCCCAGAATTAGGTAGTACAAAATCATGAGTTCTAACTGAATACATACGAAATATGCAAATGATACAATACTTGTCACGACCAAAATCCTACCAAGTCGTGATGGAACCTAACCTAACCCGATAGTAAGCCAACAGTATAGGTTACTACTGCAACGAGAAATCATCAGTATATTAATAAAGTTTTATCAAAATTCATTATAACTATCCCGAGGACTGGTAGTACAAGTCATGAGCCACTATTATTTATATTTACAAAGCTGGTAAAATAAATAAATACAACATCTGTTTGAAAGTTACATAAATAAAAATGAAATCCTAAGCTACCATGAATAAAAGGTAGCATGAATCTGGCACGTGGATATGCCTCTAGCAAAGCTCCCTATTCACAGCTACTCAGCTCCAGAATTGGCATGCAATGTGCAAAAGTGTAGTATGAGTACAACCGACCCCATGTACTCAGTAAGTATCTTGACTAACCTTGGAGAAGCAGTGATGAGGTTTTAAGTTAGAAGATACTCACTAATCAAATAACATGTGCAATATATCAGAGACTGGCAACAGGAAGTATAGCAGAAAAATTATAATTATAATCTCATCAGAACATGTGATAACAATTCAATACAAGTAAGGGACCAGCTCCAACAAAAACTCATCAAATAGAACCGCACACATATGGCACCTCGTGCCCACATTATCAATCACCCTCGCACGGGTACGACCTTGTACCACAACATAAGTCACACCCGCACGGCAAAGGCCTCATGCCATAATATAAATCGCACTTGCACAACAAAGACCTGGTGCCACAATATAATCTGATTTCTTATCAATTGCCAAATAACACGTTCAAGAGAACTTTTCAAAAATCAAATATATTAATACATGATGACAACTTCCTAATCTTGTCAATCCGATATGCTATAAACAATTCAACAAAAATATGAGATATCAACTCACGTAGGAAAATTCCTCTTGGCAACTAAATCATCAAATAATAACAGAGGTATAACATAGCATATTAAATGCAACGCAACAAAACATGTAAAAATACATGAAACACATAAGGAAGTCACATGCATATTCAAGGATGTTACCCTCGTACCACCATATAAATATAAACAATGAAAATCTCCCCCAGGCCATCATATAACATCCCCACAATTCCACCCTTATTTCACCGCATACACATCACAATGAAATGCTTCCCTTATGTCGCTGCATTCACATAATAATGAAATATCTACCTTATATCGCCGTATGCGCATATCACTACCCTTATACTCCACACAACATCAATAGTGAAATGCCACCCTTTTACTCCACGCATCAACAATCAACCTGCATAACATGTCCACATGTGCCAAAATTATCACAAAAATGCAAGATAACAATTTATCATCAAGAGGCATATCCTCATAACCTATCAATAAAGAGCACAAGAACATGATGATAATAAAAATGTGGATAAAGCATGAATAGGGCTAAGCCAATTATAGCAACCAAGTTCAAGTAGTCATACAAAGGATCACATATGTATCACAGGTGCACATGCCCCAATCAAGGCACATTACAAGAATAAGTCTGGATGTATGTTTATAACCTATGTGTATCTATCTTCGAGGCAAATATAGCATAATCTCAAAATTTGCTCATCATGTTCAACATAAGGTACCAATAGCCTCAACATTCCTCTAGCATGGTTTATTATACTCACGTAGTCGATTCATTAAATAATGCATAGAATCAAGTAAAACCCACAACCAAATAAGGCATAGAGTAGGCTAAACTCTACCCCGAGCATAAATACTCATGGCACATATACATTCGCTCGTCACCTCATATATACATCACCCCCCGCATGTAGAAAACAATATCAATTAGTAGGAAATATTGCCTCAACCAAACCTAGGCAAGACACTTACCTCAATGATCCCAAATCAAATCTCTAAAATAGCCTTTCCTCTAAACATCACCTCCGTGAGGGTCAATCTAGCCAGACATAACTCAATAACATCAAACCGCGCTATATGAATCAATTCCAATTAATAAAGTTCCAATCTTTACCTAGTTCCTAAAAAGTTAACAAAAGTCAATCCTGGGCCTACACGGTCAAAACCCAAGTCAAGGGGTAGATGTCTACTACCTATAATCCCACGAGTCCAAATATGTGATTAGTTTTAAAACTCGAGTCTAAATCGACTCTCAAATTTTAAATTTTTATTTTTTAAAATATAGTTAGAAATCCCCAAAACATCCCTTCGAATTCCATGATTTTGTTGTAAGAATTCATAAGAAATCAAGATATAATTTCAAAGTTAAGTGAAAGCCGCTTACCCAATAGCTAAGTGCGAAAAGCTCCCTCACAAATCGCCTCAAACCGAGCTCCCAATCTCAAATGTGACAAAATAAGCCTATGTCTCGAAATAAACAGCATATAACCAGTTGCAGATATCTCATTTGTGACAAGAAGTTCGCAAATGCGACTATCGCAAAAGCGACCTTTGGTGCGCAAATGCGAAGCACCCTGACATAGCATAAGTCGAAATTGCGACCCATACTTCACAAATGTGAAGTCCTACCTTAGCAGGTCAATCGCAAAAGCGATGCCTGCCCTTGCAAAACTGAACAACACCACTGTCACACATGCGACTCTTGACCTTGCAATTGTGAACCTCCACTGTTCGCAAATGCGACCCCCATATCGCAAATAGAAAAAAACCCATCTCACCTAGATTTGCAAAAGCAAAAGGAAGCTCGCAAATGCGAGAACAACAATACTTGCAATGATAGAATTTCCTAGTCCAACCCGAAATCAATATGAAACTCATCTGTGCCCTCAGGGTTCCACACCTAACATCCACACAAGTCTAGAAACTAAAACAACCCAACTAGTTATTTTGAGAATTTGCATTCCGTTCAGCTGTTTGAAGTCTTGAGTAGCTTCATATGATATATTATGACTTGTATAAATTATCGGTTTTGGTTTTCAGGTGATTCAGGATTGATTTGAAAGAATGATTCTTAACTAGAAAGCGTTAAGTTAGAAGAGTTGACCAAGTTTGACGTTGGTGTTTTGACCCTGGATCAGAGTTTTGATGATTCGGTTAGGTTCGGATAGTAATTTTGGACTTGGGCATATTCCTGAATTTGCATTTGGATGTTTCTTGAATATTCTGTTGTTAATTGGCGAAAATTAGCAATTTGAAGGCTTGGAAAGTTCATAGTTTTGATCGGGATTTAACTTTGATGAAATCAGATTTGGATTGTGGTTTCGGGAATTGAAATAGCTTCGATGTGTCATTTGGGACTTGTGTGCAAAATTTGAGGTCATTCCGGGTTGATTTGATATGGTCCAGCACGAGTTTTGGAAGTTTAAAGACCATAAAGTTTGATTTGAGGTGCAATATTTTATTTTGATATTGTTATGTATGATTTAAGGCCTCGAGTAGGTCTGTATTACATTTCGGAACTTGTTGGTATGTTCGAAAAGGGTCCCAAGGGGCTCGGGCATATTTTAGATGAGTCGCGGACCATGTTTTGGATTTATTGCATTGCTGAAGTTTCAGGTCTCTGGTGTTACCTAGGTTGGCCGCAGGTGCGTCCATTGTTGGCGCAGATGTATGGTGAAGCATGGATGGGAACGCAGGTGCGATGTTATTTCCGCATCAGTATGTCCGCATATGCGGTCATGAGGGCGCAGAAGCGAGACGGCTAGGAGTTGAGCATAGCACATCTACGATGTTGTTTCCGCAGATGCGGCTCCGTAGGCGCGTGTGTATCCTTGCAGGTGCAAAATTCTGTGTTGAGAAGGTGACTTGCAGGTGCGATATTTTACTGCAGAAGCGGCAGTTGCAGATGCAACTTTATGGCCGCAAAAGCAGATTTGCTAGAAGTTCTATTTATTCGAGAAGTTAGTTCATTTTATCATATATTAAGCTATGGAGCTCGAATTTGGGCAATTTTGGAGGCGATTTTCACAACATGGATTGGGGGTAAATGTTTCTACTTGGTTTTGATTATATTTCATGAATATATCTTCGATTTTGATATTTTGATTATGAATTTCAAAGAGAAATTGAGGGTTTTCGTCTAAACTTTCCTCACGTAAATTTTTGAGTTTTGAACATCGATTATTTGAGTGAAATTTGTATAGTTGGACTTGTAATTGAATGGGTTATTGGATTTTGTGAGTTTTGTCGGGTTCCGAGGTGCGGGTCGCAGTTTGACTTTTTGGTTGACTTTGAGTAAATGTGTAAAGATTCGACCTTTATCATTTGGGATTATTTTATTAGGCATTATTTGATGTTTTTGAGTTGCTTTTGGTTAGTTTCGATCCGTTTGGAGGTTGATGCGTGCGCGATGGAATTTCTGGAGTATTATTTGGCTTGCTCGGTATTGGTTTTGACTTATTCGAGGTAAGTAACATATCTAAACTTGGATTTGAGGGTAATTAATCTTTCTAACTATGCTATAAGAAATGTATTATGGTGACACACATGCAAGGTGACGAGCATGTGCACGTGCACCGGGTTAATTATGATCCAAAGTTGACTATTAGACTTTTACCGGACTCGTTTTTGCTGTTATAACTTGTTATATCCGTGTAACTCCTACTTGTTAGAGTAATTGAGCTGTAATTCATGTTAGAAATCATGTTTAGGCTATGTGCTTATTCAGTTGACAAGTTGGATTTTGGGTCGTGACAAGTTGGTATCAGAGCTCTATGTCCATAGGTTCTACGAGTCTGAGCAAATGTCTAGTAGAGTCTTATGGATCAGTATGATGACGTCCATACCTATCTTCGAGAGGCTACTGGGCATCTAAGATAAAACTTCCCATCTTTCATTCCTTATCATGAGGCATTTATTCAGCTTGAAGCGTATCTCTTTAAATTCCTTCCAATCACTCGTGTGTTGTGTTGAGTGCTCGGTATTAGTTGTGCATCGATGGCTTATGATTCCATGGATGAGGTGAGATATATGCACTCGGTGTGGTGGTTTTGGGGGCAATCTAGAGGACTTGAGGTTGGGTTTTGGCCGCAGCTTGGGGCTCGGTGGTTTCAGTTATGTGAGTATGTGCTTTTGGACTTCTATGTCCGGTAGTGTCCCTGGGAGTGGGGCTTACGGCTTGGTGAGTGGTTGGATGGTTATATGATGAGTGTGATGTGACTGAGGAATTTGTCCAGATGGCTTAGACATGGCGAGAATAGTTTGCTTGGGATGTGAAGATGACCATTGGGTGCTTGATTTCCGTCTTGATGTGTTGTACGGTTCTGAGTTGTGAGGATATTGAGAGACCTTTCAGATGTACATTCGCAAATGTGCTCGGGATAATTAAGTGATTACATGTTAGTTGTGGCCATGGTAGGGTGTAGTGAAATGCCAATTTGAGGCAAAGCAGGTGGGTTATCTCCTTCGGGGTGGTCTATGGATGTGTGATTCTTATGACGTTGTGTGGAGAGTTTCTTTCTTTCTATCGGCGGGTTATATGTGTTGCGATTTGAGTTTGGATCAGTTTAGAAAGTCGACTTGACTCTCACGAAGATAGATGGAGCTTAGCAGATGATTTGAGGTATTTTATGGTTTGTGTTGCATGAGCTTATGAAGAATTTAGTTGAATCTCAGTGCGGGATTACAGCAACAATAGAGTATGGGTATTGTGAGTTATCGGGTGTTTAGTTCTATGGCTTTAAACCAAGTGGGGGAGTCTGCTATCGACAATTTGGTTGCATGGTTATGTGTTGTACTGGTTTCTGTCTGAGGCATACTTGTGGATCGGTTATGACTTGAAGAGGTTGGTTTTAAGGATGACTTAAGCTAGGATTTTATGGATGCATAATGTATTACGCCTTATGGATATATGGAAGTCTTGGAATGGTCTAAGTTTGATGTTCGTGATGGATGTAGTGTACAAATAAAAAGGGGTTCACTCGGTTGCTTAGAGGTATGGATTACTTCTTTTGGTGTAGGTGTGCTAATGGAGCACAGGTCGTTCAACTCACTTGGGCGGTGCATCTGAGATTATAGTAGAGTGGATGACTCCGGAGAAGTTTCTAATGGGTTCAAGATTCATATGTGGCATTTGAGAATTTTTCGAATTTGTATATGGATAAGATCTGAGATTTGCATCGGAGTGTGTCCGGACTCGTGGTATTTGCATATCATTATGGATTCTATATTTCAGTATCAGAAGGGTAAAGGAAACAATTTCAGATTCGCGTAAGGTCTCTTTGAAGTGGGTGTTTCGAATGCGGTATTTTTGGGTACTTAAGATGGAATTTAGTGGCTTATGGGCTTGAGGACGATGGGGTTTCATGCTAGGATCTCTGGTAGTGAGATTTTGGTTAAGGATCGTAGTGTTCTGGCAAGGAGGATTGTTAACTTGAAAGCGATTCGGAAGGAAACCCGAAGAAATAGATCATCATGGTAGTGGTTTAGATCGATGTGGTAATGGAAATGATTGGGTTTTTTAGGTTCTTATGATCTGGTGAGGCTTTACCAGTGTTTTGTGGCAATATTCTTGAGTTTGGCGACCTGCGTGACTTGGTTGAGTTAGAGGAATTCAGTGATGATGGCTTGGTTATGTGCAAATGGATTTCGAAGAGCTCTTGATGATATCTACTACGGCTTGGATGGATATTTTCTACAGTTATGAGGGGTATGTTGCATGTTGTAATTTTCCCTTGTATTGGAGTCAAGTAATAGGTTTCTGACCGATTGAGCGTGTACTCCTACTTGTGGCACAGAGTTGATAACTAGATTCGCGTATCTTATTTGATGGTATGATAGATGTGATGCGCGTGTGGGATTGAGGTTTGCATGTACTAGTGTGGGGTTCAGTTTCGAGAGGAAGGTCATGAGTTTTAGATAGCATGAACAGTTTCAGGTATTTAGAAGAATGTTGGCATTATCTGGTATCACCTAAGAAGACTGTGCATTTCAGAAGAACGCCTTGTTGTTTGACTTGCAAATGCTTCATTGGAAATGTGGTACTCACCTGGTTGATCGATGACTGATATTCAAATTCTACTATGTGGCACGAGAGAATTAAAAAAGTATTTCTCGTGGGATGATTGTGTATGAGAGATGTATTAGTCATTCAAGTGGTTGGGTTGGGATCGGCTATGGTGATTCATGTGTTCTATGGATTTGGAGACTGGAGTTCTCAGAAGCAAATTGTTTCATGGTTGCGGAAGATGAAGATGTGGCCAAAGTTAGTCAGATGGTAGTATGTGTTATGGTTAGGTGATTGTGGACTTTTTGAGGGTTACTTATCCATTTGAGGATGACAGGAGTTGATTTGAGGGCCCATTAGTAGGCCCAATGAGGGTGTGTATTCTACATCGGGTCGGATTTTGCTGACTCACCGTTGTTAGTGTTGAGGGGTGTGTCATTCGGTTAAAGTTGAGCTTGTTCGTGTTCTGATATGTTCTATGTCTTACTCTTCTATGATATGATGGGTTGTGATCTATTGGTTATATGCACACATGATGCAGTTCTGTTTGGGCTATGTAGCGAAATTCGAGCGAGACGGCTCTTGGGGTGTTGAATGGTTGATTGCGCATCAGTTATGGTCTTTCCAGGTTGTGGTAAACTGTGTTATTCGCTTCTCCATGGTTATGGTTATGCACTTCATGTACTTGATATCGAATTACGTGTGGTTGTTGATTTTGAGCATTGTGAGTTAAGGTATTTCATATGGACCGCTGTTTAGATGGGATCCCGCATTGCATCGGGGTTTTGTTAGGATATGATCTTTTGTGATAGATTCGTGTGTCTTGGTTCTACTATGTGTGTTGGGTTCATTGCATTGCGTATGTGGTGGTACTTGTTGAGCTTGCGGGACGGTTCTCTCATTTGAGTCATTTTCCATGATTGAATATATTTGAATTGTTGCTTATTGGTGCACGAATTGCACAGTTTGTGGCTTTAGGTTGTATTGGTATGGCTTGTCCGTAGAATAGCTATGTTTGAGGAGAAGGGGTAATCAGACCTAGAGTGGGTTCCATCGAATTGGGTTACGACTTAGAATTTGGCTTTTGTTCTTGTCGGACGAGAGAGAGCTCCATGACTTGTTGATCTGATGAGTGGCTATGAGTTTTTGTGTGTTTCTTTCATCATCGGCAATGTACGAAAGTTTTGAATGAAGTTCTATTTGATATGAAGTTTATTACCACTACCGGGTTTGTTTTTGAGCAGCTACTATGATCGAAAATTATTGTTACGAGTATGCAGTTATGTGGTATATCACGTGATTACATCTTGGGTTATGGTTATGGGTTGATACAACTTGTTCAGACTTATAAAGTGTGTAGATGCGAGATTTGGGTCTTGTAATAAATTCCAGATGTTGGAAATTGGGTTCTACGTTTACGGACTAAAGTTGAAGTAAGGATCTTCAGTTATGTTGTGTTGTCAGTCTTATATGGAATAGGGTGATGTGGGATCCCCCCGGGTATGTGCATGGTAAGGTTACACAGTGAATTGATGGCTTTGGACTGACCCTTGGCACGTTCGAGGACGAACGTATGTTTAAGTGGGGAGAATGTAATGACACAACCGGTCGTTTTGAGTATTTGCGTTTCGTTCCACTATTTGAAGTCTTGAGTAGCTTCATATGATTTATTATGACTTATGTGAATCATCGGTTTTCGTTTTCAGGTGATTCGGGATAGATTTGGAAGAATGATTCTCAACTAGGGAACTTTAAGTTGGAAGACTTGACCAAGTTTGACTTTTGTGTATTTGACTCCTGATTAGAGTTTTGATGGTTCTGTTAGGTCTGGATGGTGATTTTGGACTTGGGCGTATGCCCAAATTTGCATTAGGATGTTTCTTGAAGGTTTTGGAGTTAATGGCGAAAGTTGGCAATTTGAAGGCTTGGAAGTTCATAAGTTTGACCGGGAGTTGACTTTGATGATATCTTATTCGGATTGTGGTTCGGGAATTGGAATAGCTTTGTTATGTCATTTGGGACATGTGTGCAAAATTTGAGGTCATTCTGGTTGATTTGATATGGTTCGACACGAGTTTTGAAAGTTGGAAGTTCAAAAGTTCATAAAGTTTGATTGGAGGTGCGATTCGCTATTTTGATATTGTTATGTGTGCTTTAAGGCCTCGAGTAGAACCGTGTTATGTTTTGGACCTTGTTGATATGTTCGGGCGGAGTCCCGATGGGCTCGGACATGTTTTGGATAAGGCTTAAGACCGAGACCACGGGGAGGTGGGCCTGTAAGTGTGTCGGTCCTTTGCACGAGGCCCGCGAGACCGGCCGTTTGGGACCGGAACCGGACTGGTCCTAGCGGGCCTAAACGGTCCCAACGGCTCCAAATTTGAAAAAAACAATCTGCAAGTTGGGGAACTTAAAATGTAGTCGTTTCCTCTACCAAAATAGCCATTTAACCCCCCAATTTTGTTTTAACCCCAAACGTTTTATAATTACACTTTTTCCTATTTTCAACTATAAATACCCCCTCATTCTTTTATTTTTTTCACAGATCATCAATCTCTCACAATCTCTCTCTAATTATTTTCTATAATTGCTTACTTTATTGTTACAATTTGTGCAAAATTGTAAAATTGGTGAATTGAAGTTTTCAAGTCTTGAACGATAATTAATTTTTAACAAGTTGTTCGTCAATTCGGTAAACTCATTCCAACTCTTAAATTTTAATATTATAGTTTTGTTTGTTTTATTTATTTAGTATTACTTGATTAATTAAGATGGCTTATTCCTTAAAAAACACGTTTAGTAAAAATAAGAAAAAATCCAAGAGTGGTGAATCTAGTGGCCAATCTGTTCCTCCTCCACTTCCCCCGGATCCCCGACCCAAACCTATTACCCGTCCTACACTTCCTATTCTTGATAGCGATAATAATTTATTATAATTTACCGAGAGTCAATTTTGCCATAATATTGCATCCGGTGAACAATTAAACCATGAATATATGAATGTTCTTTATGGTAATCCAACTATTGATGAAAATGATGATGAAGAAATAGATTTTGATGAAACGCAACCGGATGACGATACATCCACTAGTCCTTCTCCTGAAGTTAACCCAACTAATAATAATCCAAATGATGCCCCGTCTGACCCTCCTGTTACTACTCTTACTTTTTCTAGACAACCTTCTAAACGGGCAAAAACATCTGTTGTTTGGCCATTTTTTATTCAACTAAGAGAAAACAAATAGGGCTAAGTGTAAAAACTGTGGCAAAGAGTTAGTTTTTAAATATGTTGGAGGTCGGGGGGATGGGGGGAGGGGGGGAGTTTGACTAGACACATATTGCTACACCCTCAACATAAAGCTAGATATTTTCGTATGAAAGCTTTGGCCGAGGGGACAAGTGTACCTAGTCAGGTAGACCTTAGTACCGGGTCAAATCAATTTCAACCGGGAATTAACACTATTACCGGTGGTATTTCATATTATGATTCAAAAAAAAGATCGGGAAGAATTGGCAAAAATAGTTACTATTATGTGCTTACCCTAAAGTTTTTCTTCTAACCCTCACTTATAAAGGTTTTCCTCGCACAACTATAAAGAGCGATATTTATAAATATAAACATGAATATGAGCAATATTTACGCTATTTATTTACTCATATAAATTATCGTGTTGCTATTACAACTGATATTGGTAGAAATGGTAATGACTGTGATTACCTTACTGTTACCAGTCATTGGATTGATGAGGATTGGATAATGTAAAAGCGCATTATTGCTTATAGAATAATTAATTCACGTCACACAGGGCAGTTTATTTCTAGCACGGTTACAGATATTTGTAGATATTTTTGTGATAAAATAATGTGAGTTTCAATGGACAATGATACTAGTAAAACAAATGTTGTAGCCTTGCTTACCACTATACTAAGTCCTACATTTAGTAAACATTTTCATGTTAAATGTATTTGTTGGGCCCACTTAGGCCCGGGACCGGATCACTTAACTCGGGATCATTAGTTCGTGGTCCCGGTCACGGGCCGACTCCAACAAGAAGCCCGCGAAACCCGGGCCCACTTAGAACCGTTTAATTTGGGACCAGGCCCACTTAGGACCAGCCCACGAATCCCACTTAGGATCGGGCCAAGCCCACATGCCACCCTTAGTTTTGGATGAGTTACGGACCATGTTTTGGATTATTGCATTGCTGCAGTTTCAGGTTTCTGGTGTTACCGCACCTGTGGTGGGTTCGCCGCATATGCGGAGCCGCAGGTACAGCCATTGTTGGCGCAGATGAGCTGTATGGTGAACTTTTGCTGGGAGCGCAGGTGCAATGTTATTGCCTCATCTGTGTGTCCGCATATGCGGTCAAGAGAGCGTAGAAGCGAGACGGCTGGGAGTTGAGCTTTGCGCATCTGCGATGTTGTTTCCGCCGATGCAGCTCCGTCAGCGCGTGTGTATCTCCGCAGGTGCGGACGTTTGGGCTGAGAGGGTGACTTGCAGGTGCGAGATTTTACCACAGAAGAGGCAGTCACAGATACGATTTTATAGCTGCAAAAGCGGATTCGCTGGCAGTTCTATTTATTCAAAGGGTTAGCTCATTTTATCATATATTGAGATATGGAGCTCGAATTTGGGTGATATTGGAGGCGATTTTCACTACATGGATTAGGGGTAAGTGTTTTCTACTCGATTTTTATTATATTTCATGAATCTATCTTCGATTTTGGTATTTGGATTATGAATTTCAAAGAGAAATTGAGGGTTTTCGTCTAAACTTTCCTAAAGTGAATTTTTGAGTTTTGAAAATCGATACGGAGTCCGATTTGAGTGATATTTGTATGGTTTGACTTGTCATTGAATGGGTTATCGAATTTTGTGAGTTTTGTCGGGTTCTGAGGTGCAGGCCCGGGTTTGATAATTTGGTTGACTTTGAGTAAATGTGTAAAGATTTGACCTTTATAATTTGGGATTATTTCCTTAAGCATTATTTAATATTTTTGAGTTGCTTTTGGCTAGTTTCGAGCCGTTCGAAGGTTGATACGTGCGGGATGGAATTTGATTGTTTGGTTGCTCAGTATTGGTTTTAGCTTGTTCGAGGTAAGTAATACATGTAAACTTGGATTTGAGGGTATTTAACCATGGAAACTATGTTATAAGAAAAGTATTGGGGCGACGCACATGCTAGGTGATGAGCGTGTAGGCATGCATCGGGGTAATCATGATCCAAGTTGACTATTAGACTATGACCAGACTTTTTTTTGATGTTATAACTTGTTCTATCCATGTAACTCCTACTTGGTAGAGTAATTGAGCTGTAATTCATGTTAGCAATCATGTTTAGGCTATGTACTTATTTAGTTGAGACCTAATGAGGCTATTTCTATTGTTTTGAGTTAATTGCTCTAACTATAATTATATACTCAGTCATGATTCTTAATTTGCATATCATATCTCACTCTATTTATCATTCATTGTTACATCACATATTATCATTGTTAGGCTGAGTGATATGAGATTTTGAGCCCTTGTGATTTGAAAGATTTATGACTGAGGTGGTCCTGAGAGCCGTTTTGTGAGTGTTATTATGGATCGGGTTGCACGCCACAGCATACCATATTGGCTTTGTGACTATTCTTATTATTGTGGATCGGGTTGCACGAAGCAGTCGGCCTTTATTGGCTTATTTATTATTGTGGATTGGGCTGCAAGCCGCAGCAGGCCTTATAGGCTTTTGAGTAACGCTTGGGCCGGATCTACCCGGAGCCTGACATACCAGCAGTGAGCGCAGGCATAATGATATATATACGCGTGCTTTGGTTAGGGGCTTATGAGCCAGGCACCCATACAGTGCTGAGTGATGTTGTGTGTGTGTGATAAAGTAGGCAATTGAGACAGACGGCTTGAGTATGTTGAGGGTGAGAGTACCTGGGAATATCACTGTGAAGTCTTTATTTGACATGCATACTTGGCATGTAGGCATAGAGATGCATTTTCCTCATGCTAGACGGTATTGTTACATTCATAATTTTACATGTACATTTGACATGTAGGAATTGAGATGTATAATCCTCATACTAGATGGTTTATGCAAATCGATGATTTGACATGCATATTGACATGTAGGCATAGAGATGTACTTTTCTCGTGCTATTTGATAATGAAATATCTTATCTGTTGTTGAAAGTTTGGGAAAATCACAGTTTTTCTGATATACTCATATTTTGGTGACTCCGATAAAAGATTTAGGCTTTACTGTTATACCTGAAAAGCACGTTTACTTTTCTGTAACTGTGAACGAGCTGAGCATAATTTTTTTTTTAGTTATCGTTGGTATTGCCTTCATTATATTATTACGAGTTGTTATTTGGCCATTGGTGTTGGACTCTGACCGTTTCCCGAGCTTGTCACTGCTTTCAACCTGAGGTTAGGTTTGTTACTTATTGAGTACATGGGATCGGTTGTACTCATACTACACTTTTACACCTTGCGTGCAGATTTTGGAGCTAATGTTGTTGTGTATGGCGGGAGCTAGCATTGAAGATGTACTTGCATTTCAGTTATTGCTACCTCTTATTCATGGTAGCTTTAGATTTGTAAATCTATTTATGTATATTTTGGACATCGGATGTATTTAATTCGTACCAACTTTGTAAAATCTAAGTCTTAGAAGCTCATGACTTGTACTACCAATCTTTGAAATTGTTTTGTATAGAAAGCTCTGTTATTTTATTTATTGATTCATGTTATCCTATTCGAGTTGTGTTGCTAACATTTGGCTTACCTAGCAGTTGGGTTAGGTGCCATCACGACTAGCTGGATTTTGGGTCATGATAGAAACCTCATACAAACTCGCTCGCAGGCTCAAACACCAAAATAACGTAGAACCACGAGTCGAACACCAAAGCGCATCAAAAACCACAATGAACTCAAGAACTTTTAAAATCACAGCCAAGCGTCTGATTCCCATCAAACAAATTCAGAATAAGGTCAGACTTTACACACAAGTTCTAAATGACAAAACAGACCTTTTTCAAGTCCCGAAACGAAAATCTGACCCGATAGCCATAAAGTCAACTCTCGGTCAAATTTAGAAAATTTCTAAACCTTCAAATTATCAACTTTCGCCAAAAAGAGCCAAATCAACCGAGGAACCTAAAAATCCAAGTCTGGACATATGCCTCAGTCCAAAATCACCATACGAACTTATTGGAAATCATTAAAACACGAATCTCAGACCATTTACATAAAATCCAATCCTTGGTCAACTCTTTAACTTAAAGCTTCCAAATTGAGAATTTCTCTTCCAAATCAATGCTGAACCTTTAGAAAATCAAAACCAACCATACACACAAGTCGTAACACATCATATGAAGCTACTCATGACCTCAAACCCCCGAAGGGAAGTGCCAATGCTCAAAACGACCAATCTAGTCATTACATTCTCTCCCACTTAAGCATATGTTCATCCTTGAACGTGCAAGGAATCATTCCAAAGCCATCAAATCACTGTATAAACTCACTATACACATACTCACGGGTGATCCCACGTCACCTCAATCCATATAGGTCTGTCAACACAACCTAACTGAAGATCGTTTCTTTAACCTTAGTCCATAAACCTTAGAACCCAAGCTCTAACATTCAGAGTTCCTTGTAAGATCCAGTCCTTGTATATATACACTATATCAATCTCAACAAGCTGCGTCAATACACTGCCAATATCAAACCACAAGATCTATTACATAACCCTATACTCATAGCAATATCTCATACCACAATAGCTGCTCATTACTAAACTCGGTACCGGTAACAAACCTCATATCAAATAAAACCTTATTCCAAGACTTTGCAACACTGATAATGATGCAAGAAATATGTAAAAACTCATAACCACTCTTCATATCAACAAGTTGTGGAGCTCTCTCGCCCAACAAAACCATCGCCGGATTCTATGCTGACTAATGATATTATTTTTCCAAACATATCTTATCCAAATTTGATTGCACTAGTTCCAGATTCAATGACCTCATCTCACCTAGTACAAGCTATTCGATAGGCAAGCCACACCCAATTCCACCTAGTCACATATGACATAATTCGTGCACCCAACAAGTGACAACTCGAATATAACCAGAGATAAAAAGAGAGACAAATAAGAGAACCACCCAACAAGTTCCAACAAATACCACCACAAAACACAACATTATGAACCCATATCAAAAGGGAGAATAAAAGCACATGAGGCAAGAATAAAGATCATATCCCAACATAACTCTAATGCAGTGCATGACCCGATCCAAACATATTAATCCACAAGGAATACTCATCGAGCCATAATCCTCACAATCAACAACCACATGTGTACCAATAGCAAACATATGGATTACATGACCATAACCATAGAGAAACTGATAGCACAATATACCCCAGATAGGAAAACCAAAACCAAGGCGCAATAAACAATTCAACACCCCAAGATCCATCTCGCTCAAATCGCGCCACAAGGCCTAAACGGAATCACATCATGTGTGTGAATAGTCAAGTAATCACACAATCTGTCATAGCCTAAGAGAGAAATATATAAAACCAACCAGGGCATAAATAACATTCGTTCAGCTTGATGACATACTCATAGTAAATGATGCGCAAGAGTGAGCAACCTGATCCGATGTAAGATATGCATTTTCATTAGGCTAGCCAACGGGCCCTCAAATTACTCCGGACATCCTAAGATAGGTAAATAGCCTTCCATAAGTCCATAGTGACCTTTACATAACACACACCATCAGTTGTCTAACTCTTAGCATATCTTTATAGTCCACATCCAAGGAATAGTCTGCCTCTGAGGAATCCAGTCTCTAAACCTCCAGGATAAAGGAATCTCCATATCCGATCCCGGCTCTACCTCAATAACTGACACATCACTCATCCTCAATCATCTCACAGAAATACTCATATAAATCTTCTGCACCACGTAGTAGAAACCTGAACATCAGTAGTCAACATCTAGCTGATTACCTTAATACTAGTCGATCACCCGTAAGTCAAAAACACAATGTGTCTCCCAATACGCACACCCTTCTCAGACGATACCATGTGGTACTAACATACTCTAAACATATGAAATCTCTCATGCCATCTAGAACTCATGACCTTCCTTTCAAAATCGAACCGCAACCTTGACCATTAAATCTCAATCCCACATAGCGTACCACTTCTATCATTCTATCATATGAAAACATGAGGATTTCATTCTCAACTCAGAATCACAAGTAGGATAGACATCCCGTCAACCGAAAGCCTTCCACTAATTCAATCTCGTAACACAAAATCACAATACGTAACAAACTCCTCATGCATGTTGAGTACATCATCCGCAAATTGTGGCCAAACCATCGCAAAATCTTTGGAACCCATTTGCACATAACCAAATCATTAAAACTAAATCCCTCTAAATTAACCAAGTCACGTAGACTGCTAAAAGCAAGAGTACCTCAACATGAAAATGTTTGTACTGAAGAACCTTTTAAAGAATCTGAAGTTGTTTCTTTCACCTTTCTAATACAAAAATGTAAAATCAATAATGATATAGAAAATACTGCAAGTTTCAGAACCATCTGCAAGCCCCAAGTCCTATCCATACACAAATCCGAAAATACCTAAATATCACATATAAACCTTGAGCCCGTTGGAACCTTCTCGAAAGTCATTCACCTTGCTTTAATGCCCAATGCGTAGCCAATACGCAACGAACAACTCGCGCTCTACGAGCATATGAATATCCCAAATAAGCAGTCAAGTAATTCCTTTTTCATGCACACTACATCCACAACGAGTATCAAACCTGAATCATCCCAAGACCTATTTATTACTCTATGGTGTAGTACGTCATACATCCAACCGATCCCTTGCTCAAAATCATCCTCGAGGAAATATTTCTCAAATCATATCAAATCCACAAGTACATCATAGTCCAATAACTAATATACGCATGACCATGCAATCCGATCATAGATAGAAGACTCCCCAACTTGGCTTGAAGCATAGAACATATCATTTGTAACCCCTAGTACCCTTCCTTTATAACTGCCCCGATCTCGCACTCTTAATTAACTAATTACTTCATAAACTCTTGTAACACCAATTATAAAACACTCAAAGACTCTGCCAAGTGCATGTTTATCCTTGTGACGATTGCACGAACTTCTTAAAGACCTCCAAAATGGTAGTATATGCATTCCGCTGAATAGAAGCCTCATACGGATCACACAACCTCAAATCTTCTCGCAGGAGATAACCCACCTACTTAGCCTCTAACGGACATCTCTCTATGGCACTACTACAATCACAACTACTATGCAATCAATCCTTCTAAGTTCGTACTCATGATCCACATACAAGAATTCGCTTCATCACACAAATGAACAACTGAAAGATCTACCAACACATCCACATCTAAGCCAGGACATCACCTCGTGACGATTATCAAGCATCCATAGCCCCTCTTAGTCCATCCACAGCAACACAAGACTTCGGTGCATAGATGATACCCAGTGCGCACCATCACATACGAGTGAATAGGAAGAAATCAAGATATAAGCTTCAAGCTGAAACAAGGTTGCGCGATAAGGAAAGAAAGAAGGTAAGTTTCCTAAATTCCCTGTAGCCTCTCGAAGATAGGTATGGAAGTCATCATGCCGACCCTCAATACTTTACTAGAGACTTGGTCATGACTCATAGAACTTATGAATCTAGTGCTCTAATACCAGCTTGTCACGACCCAAAACCCCACTATGTCGTGATGATACCTAACTCAACCCGCTAGGTAAGCCATATAGTATAGGTTACTACTACAATGAGAAATTGTTAGTACATTAATAAAATTTCATTAAAATTCATTATAACTATCTCGAGGACTGGCAGTACAAGTCATGAGCCACTATGATTTAGATTTATAAAGCTGGTAAATGAATAAATACAACATTTGTTCATAACCTACGTGTATCTATCTGCGAGGCAAATATAGCATAAGTCTCAAGATTTGCTCATCATGTTCAACATAAGGTACCAATAGCCTCAACATTCCTCTAGCATGGTTTATTGCACTCACGTAGCCGATTAATTAAATAATGTAAAGAATCAAGTAAAACCGACAACTAAATAAGGCATAGAGTAAGCTATAATCTACTCCGAGTATGATACCCATGGCACATGTATATACGCTTCTCACCTCATATATATATCGACCTCGCATGTAGCAAACAATATCAATTAGTAAAAATTCCCTCAACCAACGCTAGGCAAGACACTTACCTCAATGAGTCCAAATCAAATCTCTAAAATAGGCTTTCCTCTAAAAATCACCTCTTTCAGGCTCAATCTAGCCAAACATAACTCAATAACATCAAATTACGCTATAGGGATCAATTTCAATTACTAAAGTTCCAATCTTTATCCAATTCCTAAAAAGTCAACCTCGGGCCCACATGGTCAAAACCCAAGTCAGGGGGTAGATGTCGACTAACCATAACCCTACGAGTCCAAATATGTGATAAGCTTTAAAAATCGAGTCCAAATCGACTCTCAAATTTCAAGTTTTTATTTTTCAAAACATAATCAAAAATCCCCAAAATTTGTCTTCAAATTCCATGTTTTTGGTGTACAACTTCATAAGAAATGAAGATATAATGTCAAAGTTAAGTGAAAACCACTTACCCAATAGCTAAGTGTGAAAATCTCCCTCAACAATTGCCTCAAACTGAGCTCCCAATCTCAAAATGTGATAAAATAAGCCTTAAGTCCCTAAATACACAACAAATAACCAGCTGCAGATATCGCATTTGCGACCAGAGGTTCGCAAATGCGACTATCGCAAAAGTGACCTCAAGCGCCCAAATGTGAATCACTATGTCATAGCATAAGTGGCAATTGCGACCCAAACTTAGCAAATCCGAAGTACCTCATATGGCTAATCGCAAAAGCGACGTTTGCCCTCGCAAAAGCGAACAGCACCACTATTGAAGATGCGACTCCTAACCTTGCAAATGCAGGCCTCCACTGTTTGCAAATATGGCCCCCATTTTGCAAATGCGAAGAATACCCATCTCGCCCAGATTCGTAAAAGCGAAAAGAACCTCGCAAATGCGATGGTTACCAATGTGACATGTACCTCGCAAATGCGAGAAAAGCAGTACCAGCAATGATAGAATTTCCAAACCAACCCAAAATCAATTAGAAACACATTTGAGACCCCCGGGGCTCCACACTTGACATCCCCACAAGTCTAGAAGCCTTATCTGAACTCACTCGCGAGCTCAAAACACCAAAACAAAGTCCAGAACCACAAGTTGAACACCAAAGCGCATCAAAAATCATAATGAACTCAAGAACTTCTAAAATCACAACCAGGCGTCTAATTCCCTTCAAACCAAATCAGAATGAGACCAAACTTTGCACACAAGTTCTAAATGAAAAAAGGGATCTATTCCAAATTCCAAAACTAAAATCCGAACTCAATAGGCACAAAGTCAACTCTCGATCAAACTTTGGAAGTTTATAAACCTTCAAATATGAAACTTTCTCCAAAAAGGGCCAAATCAACCTAGAAACCTCCAAATCTTAATCCGGGCATACGCCTAAGTCCAAATTCCCTATTCGAACTTATTAGAATTATTAAAACACGAATTTAAGACTGTTTGTACAAAAGTCAAACCCTTGTTAGTTCTTTAACTTAAAGCTTTCAAATTGAGAATTTCTCTTCCAAATTAATCTCGAACCTCTCAAACATTGAAACCAACCATACACGCAAGTCGTAATAGATCATATGAAGCTACTCAAGACCTCAAACTTCCGTATGGAAGTGCCAATGCTCAAAACGAAGGATCGGGTCATTATAATACAATTCGAATGCAAAATTAATAGTATCTATATAAGAGGTAAGACTCCCTTGAATCCTCACCAACAAGCAAGCTCTTACTCTCAGGGTCCGCTACTGCCAAAACCTCAATATGCATAAAAATATGCAAAAGTGTAGTATGAGTATACCATATTCGGCACCCAGTAAGTATCAAGACTAACCCCGGTGAAGTAGTGACGAGATTCAAGTCATGTGATACTCACTAGTCAATAACCTGTGCAATATATCAATAACTGGCAACAAAATATATAAGGGAAAACAATATCAACCATCTCGTAGAGTGTGTGATAACAACTCAATGTAGAAAAAAACCCATCTTTGTCAAGAAAATATCAATAGGAGTGGGGTATATGATAGCATGTTAAATTCAACTAACAACTCATAAAAATACAAGATGAAAACTTTTAAGAAACATGTATGATCAAAATATCAACCCAGTTTCAACACATGAACAACATCAAGAAAGACACCCCCATATACTACATAACATCATCAACAATGTCACCCTTATTTAGCCGCATGTGCACATAACAATGAAATGCCTCCCTTATTTCATCACATGCCGTATATCACGACTCTTATTTCTCCATATTAAGCAATCCGAGAAAATGCCACCCTTATTTCTCCCCACGCACACAACAATAGACACAATCGCGTGATAAAGACCTTGTGCTGACACCACCACTAATCCACTCAACATGTCCACATGAGCCACAAATATCACAACAATAATAATACCAAAATCACATCAAATGCATAAGCTCATAGTTTATAAACAAGGTGCACAAGGACATAAAATATTAATAATACGGATAGGCGTCTAACATATAAAGCATTGATATGACTAATACAATTGAAATGATCATGTTCGCGTATCCACAAAGTGATTAAGCATGTTTCTTATATAGTACATCCCCAAATTAAGGCATATCAATAGCTTAAGATCTAAATCGGTCACACGCCACACATAGCACCCATGTACACGCTCTTTTCACATAACACAAATAGGAAATTAAGGCCAAATCCTAAGGGGTATTTCCCCACACAAAGTTAGGTAAGATACTTACCTCAAACAAGCCAATTCAAGACTCCAAAAATGCTTTTCCTTTAAAGTTCACCTCCGTCCGACTCAAATCTAGCCAAACCGACTCATTAATATCAAACAATGCTAAAGGAATCAATTCCAAATGGTAAAGCCCCAATCTTTACCCAATTCCCGAGAAGTCAACAAAAATCAACCACGGGCTTACCCGATCAAAACCCGAGTCGAGGGGTAGATCTCGACTACCCATAAACCCATGAGTCCAATTCAAATCGAGTCCAAATTGACTCTCAAATCCCCAATTTTTATTTTTCAAAACATAGTCAAAAATTCCTTTCAAATTCAATGATTTTGGTGTAAATATTTCATAAGAAATCAAGTTAGATTATCAAAATTAAATGAATATCACTTACCCAATAGCTATGTGTAAAAATACCCTTCCAAGATTGCCTCCCAACAAGTCTAGGGATCAAAATATGATAAAATAGTACTAAGTCCCGAAATAACTAGTTATAAACAAGCTCTAGATGTCACATTTGTGACCAGAAGTTCGTAAGTGCGACCTCCGTAAATGCGACCAATGGATCGCAAGTGCGAAGACTGTTAAGCCCAGCAAATGTCACAAATGTCACATTTCCCCATCCACCATCCAAATACGATGACCACTTCGCAAATGTGAAGTCCTAACTGCCTCCCCATGGTCACAAATGTGACCAATTTCCTTGCAATTGCAAGGTCCCCCCAGGCAGCCCCCAATCGCAAATGCGATGAAACCACTACAAATGCGGCCATCACAAATGCAAGCAAACCTTTGCACATGCGAGGTCTGCAGCACCAGAAAACCTAAAGAAAAGATTGAAACACTTTGAAATCATTTCAAAACTCATCTGAGCCCCTCGGACCCCACACCAATTGTCCACACAAGTACATAAACATCATACTAACTCGTTGTCACGACCCAAAACCGATGGGCCATGACGAGTGCCCAAGTCCTACATGTCGAACACCCTTAAGCATTCATCTAAGATATAAACATGAATAACATCTGCTGAATTACGAGAATAACATGCGTGAGGGAAACCTGTCCAAAAGACAAATATGCATATACGTGCGGAATGCGTAGGGCGAGTCGACAAGGCTGCCATAGACAACTATATATCCAACTATACATACTGCCTACATACCTCTAACAGAATATACAACTATACAAGGATGGGACTGGGCCCCGTCATACCCATATATGTATACAAACATATCATACCAAAATCAAAAGTAGCTCCAAATCAAATGGAGCACACCAAATCTCGTTGATCAAGTATCCTAAGAAGGGGGACCGTCAGCTTGTCTACCTATACCTGCGGGCATGAAACACAGGCCCCAAGAAATAGGGCGTCAGTACGAATAATGTACTGAGGATGTAAGGCATAAAAATCAGTACATAAAAGACATAGATAAAACATGGAATAAAGAATTCCGCTTGTAAGTCTAAATAAATTTGTAAATCCTGAAATATTTATAATATCATGCACGTGCGTATAAATGTTGTATCATGCATAAGTATAGGTGTACATAACATCATCAAGCCTCTGAGAGCATCCCATCATATCATCTCGGCCACTGTGGGCAAAATCATCAACATATACCAGCTGATCAGGTGGTGGTGGGTATATAACGCCATAACCTTTTCCCATATCCCATATACATATAATATACGCGTATATAATGCCATCTGGTCATGGGTCAATGTACATGTATAAATGCATGAAATGCATAAGAAGTGTGTTAATAAGATTTCTCGGAATGTCATAAAATCAATATGCCTTTCGGATAAACTTTATCAAATATGTATTTTTCTGAGACCCATGAATAGAAGATATAATAATAAGACACATTGGGAATCAAGAATATAGACACCCCTAGTACTTCTATGAATAGAGTCATTTATGAAAGTTGTGTGTTTGCTTGATCCATTTGTATCGTATGAATCATGCCAAAAAGAAAGAAGGGATAGCCTTAACATACCTGGAGTAGGGAAAAATCCGTATGATATTGTTGAGAAAGATTGCACCGTACTCCCTTA
>AWOL01S0020454.1:12362-30664 GCA_000715115.1 Nicotiana otophora
ATATATATATGTATGTATGTATAATGGACCTCACCAAATAGGTTGTTATAATTCAAATTAGGGAAACACTCACAGATAATCTGGCTTCTTGCCAAATATTATGCAAGATTCCATGAGGATATTTTTATAGAAATGCCGAGGAGTACGACCCGATCCAACATAAATATTTAAATTGTGCACTGTCGAGGGTCGAACGACACGAACCATAGATGAATCTATTAAAATGCGGAGGTGAACGGCCCTCTCCTATGAGAGCGTGGTACATAAATCCTGCCGAGGCGAATGTCCCGATCCCATTAGAGTAAGAAGCCTAAACGGGTCCTTGACCCCCACTCACGAATAAACACGTGAGTTATAATTTATTTAAGGAAAATGGTTCGATGAAAACGTATAATGCGTGAGGAAATCCGTAAGAGGAACACCATTATTCTGTGGCAAGTCATGAAACTTGCGAAAACTTTACAATAGCAAGTCTATCACTCTACGCATGTCTAGTCTCAAGTTGTAATGCAAAATAAAAGAATTAAATGAGCAAGGATAATCCATATAGTGCAAGTACAGCATGGGGTGAACCTAAGTCTAGCCGGACAATAACATAGATCTAACTACGTACGGACTCTCGTCACCTCGTGCGTGCGTAGTCCCCGCAACAAGTTTCACATATTAAATATATTACCTAGGGGTAATTTCACCCTCACAGATTTAGATAGGAGACTTACCTCGTCTCAAATCTTACTTTCCTGTCCAAAATTGTGCTTTAAATCCTCAACTCGATGCCAAACGACCCGAAGCTAGACAAATGTTATATAAAATAGTCAATACATGCTCAAAAGTTCACATTCTAACTATTAAAGTGATTTTCCAACCCAAATTGAAGAATTCCTAAATTTTACCCCTGGGACCTCATGCCCGGATTCCGAAAATCTTCGAAGATAAACATTACCCATAACATCATGAACTCGAATGTATGATTTATTCTCAATTCCATGTCCAAATTCGTGGTCAAAATTTAAAAATACCCATTTCTAGGTTTTCTACCAAAATCCCAAATTTTCACTAATTTTCCATGAATTTTCATGTTAAAATATTTATATAATCCAAGTATTTAACTTGCAATATGTGGGAATCACTTACCTTGACATAGATGATGAAAATCTCCTCTTCAAAAGCTCCAACAATCGCCCAACCAAGAGAGAAATGAGTGAAATAGGGTAAATCCCGCTTTTTAAAACATTCTACCCAGCACAGTCACCCCTTCTTCACGTTCGCAATGCCTTCAGGCACTACTGCTTCGCGTTCACGAAGGCTAAATGACTCCAGGTCCCCCGTCCTCTTCCTTCTTCGCGTTCGCGGCCCCTGTGTCACGTTCGCAAAGGTTTGCCCAGCTTCTGCCTCACGTTCGCGTCAACTGCCTCGCATTCGCCAAGGCCAATTCCCAGCAGCCCCAAAATTCCTCTTCGCGAATGCGGAACTCCCTTTGTTCGCAAAGGACAGAACCAGAACCAGCAACAGCAGTTCCAAAACAGCTCGACTTGATCCGATACCATCCTAAAACACACCCGAGGCCCCCGGGACCCCGTCCAATCACACAAACCAGTCCCATAACATAACACGGACCTGCTCGAGGCCTCCAATCACATCAAACAACATCGAAATCATGAATCGCACCCCAATTCAAGCTTAATGAACTTTAGAACTTCGAACTTCCTCATTCGATGCCAAAACCTATCAAATCACGTCTGATTGACCTGAAATTTGGTACACAAGTCACATTCGACATTACGGACCTACTCCAACTTCTGAAATAGGAATCCGACCCCGATATCAAAAAGTCCACTCCCTGTCAAACTTTCCCAAAACCTTTAAATTCCAACTTTCGCCAAAAGACCCCAAAATGACCTACGGAGCTCCAAATCCACATCCAGGCGCGCTCCTAAGACCAGGATCACCATGCGGAGCTATTCCCAGACTCAAAATCCTAAACGGACATCGATAACATTAAAATACACTTCAACCCAAATTTATGAAATCCTTCCAAAATACCAACTTTCACAATAGGTGCTGAAATGCTCTCGGATCATCCAAAATCTGATCGGAATATACGCCCAAGTCCAAAATCATCATACAAACCTGTTGGAACTTTCCAATCCAGATTCCGAGGTCGTTTACTCAAAAGTTAAACCTTAGTCAATACTTCCAACTTAAAGCTTCCGAAATTAGAATTTTCTCTTCAAATCAACTCTAAATTTCCTGAATTTCTACTCCGACCACACGTACAAGTCATAATACCCAAAGTGCAGCTACTCAAGGGGTCAAACCGCCAAATGACGCGCTAGATATCAAAATGACCGGCCGGGTCATTACATTCTCTCCCACTTAAACATATGTTCGTCCTCGAACGTGCTAAGAACTCCTCCGGAGTTTGCTGAAATCATTGTTTTAACCCCTGGAGCACCTATCCATGCTACCACAACACAGTTGAGCACATTAGCTCGAGCCAGTCTGAAGATTTCCCCGTTTATTTAGTCAAAAAGCTTTAGAGTGAGATTCCAACATCTGAAATTTCATACCAGGCATGTTTCCAGCATGCGTACACCGTATCAATCATTACACACTGTAGAAAACATGATTGTATACCCTTACTGAATTCACACCATGCACCGCATAATTCACATGACCATAATAGCGTCCTATGATAATAATATCCGAAATTCCATGAATCTGATGCCCACAACGCATCTCATAAGACATATAAGTTCTATTCCAACTCTTGCGATGCTGCCATGACGGAAGAGATGTGTAGAAATTCATAACCTACTATCAAGTCAACAAATCATCGAGTCTCTCCTCTTGACAAGAACCATCACCTCATTATGAACCAAATAACAATATTTGCTCTTTAATATGCTTCATATAAATCTGATCGTACTGATCCCATGTCCAATAATCTCGTCTTTCCCAGTATAAGATGCTCACGCAATAAGCCACCTCAGACACTGCTAAAGAGTCTCGTATGATGCCACAAGGTGCCAACAAACTACAAACTTGAATGTGATACATAAGGAAACGAACTCTGGAAAGAGCTACTCTACCCACGTAACTAGTTAAACAACCGAAAGGATGTTATGAACCTTCCTCAGAAAGTGAGAAACAAAGCACATAAGAATAGATATGGGGAACTGTACTCAACAAAACGTTGTTGCGGCGTGCAACCCGATCCAACCATGATACCCGTGGCGGCGTGCCACCCGATCCAAACAACATCTCCATGGCGGCATGCCACCCAATCCACACATAATAATAAATAGGGAAATATCCATCAAGCCAGAAATGTTTATACATATGACATACCCGAATATCAACCACAAACACGCGAAGTGCATAATATAAATCCCGGGGAGACAGATAGTGCCATACGCTACAAAACTCAAGCACGACTACGGTGCGATGAATGACCTGCATCTTAAGAACCATCCTACTCATATAACACTGCAAGATACACAGGATCACAATACATGTGCAAATAATCAAGCCGTCTTACAACCCACACGGCATAATAGAGTATTACATGAAATAGCTGACGACGAAAATAACATCCAATGCCAGAACGCTCCTCCATAAGGAATGCTATGCTGAATGAACACACCCAGGCTGGTGTAGAGTATACATCCATATCGGACCTGTCAACAAACCTCAAACCGATTCTGATCATACCATGCTTGGGAAAATAACCTCTCAAAGATCCACAACGACCTCTTTCCCATGACACATAAGAACAACCGTCGAATCCGGAACAAACTCCCATAATTCACAACTAACTGAAGAGAGCGCCCTTCAGGCCTAAACTCTCACATTAGCGATAGTAACAAAATCTCCATACTTTGTTTCAATCTTTAATCAATCAAGTGACTATATGTCACACTTATACAATCGTCTTGTGGGATACGCTCCCCCGACCTTCCGTACCAGGTAACAAGTCTGCACATCCATTCCACCGCCCACACTAATGATACAAAGCAAATCAAGAATCCGCAATCAGTACACAAAACCTCTTACACAGGATGCCAATCTCAGGTGATGCTAAAGAAAATACCATCTTACTCTAACCAATTGAATCCTTTCCTGCTTGTTCGAGCTCATGATATTCTTGTCAACACCGAACCACAATCTTGATCCTCAACTTCCAATTTTCCATGTCGCTCACTGCACCTAATATGCCAATACGTGAGAGTACCATAATTCCATAATAACCCTTGATCCACTAATAGAATAAACACTCCATCATATAGAAACCTTTTACTTAGATTATTTTAGAAGAACCAATGCAACACGCAACTAAATTCTCAAACCGCATAAAATACAACTCCAAGTAGTGGTCTAAACCACCATGTCCCTTATGGGATCCATCTACACATAACAAGCCATAATAACTCGAATTCCTCCAAGTAAAATCAATTACGGTGGCCGTCAAGCCTCGCACGTACCGCCACAACTACCTGTAAAACCTAACACATTGATGTAATGACTCGGCCGGTCGCTTTGAGAGTTATAGTCTCGATCCCCTATTTACTGCTTTCCCCATATCTATTTCAGCTTATGTGACTTGCTAGGAGGTTTTATTTTGGTTTTTGCGGTGTTTTGGGGCACTTAGTCCCTAAACGGAAGTTCAAGCCTTAGAATTTTATCTGTAGTCGGAACTGTGTGAAGACAACTCCAGAATGGAGTTTCGTGGGTTCCATTAGCTCCGTTGAGTGATTCTGGACTTAGAAGCGTGTCCGGATTATGAATTGGAGTTTTTGTAGCTGATTTAGGCTTGAAATGGCGAAAGTTGAATTTTTGGGATGTTTGACTAGAAGTGAACTTTTTGATATCAGGGTCGGATTCTGATTCTGGCAGTTGGAGTAGGTCTGTAATGTTAGTTATGACTTATGTACAAAATCGGGGTCAATCAGACATGATTTGATAGGTTTCGACATCGGTTGTAGAAGTTTGAAGTTTCAAAGTTAATTACGTTTGAATTGGAGGGTGATTCGTGTTTTTAGCATTGTTTGATGTGATTTGAGGGCTCGACTAAGTTTGTATGATGTTTTAGGACTTGTTGGTATGTTTGATTGAGGTCCCGGGGGCCTCGGGTGGATTCCGGGTGGTTAACAGACTCGTTTTAGACTTGAAAGATTTCAGAAATTTTTGGTGTCTTCAGTTACTAGTTTCCTCTTATGCAGTCGCGTAGGACGAGAAGCGATCACCAAGCCTTGTATTTGGTGGTCAACATTTTGTTCTATGCGATCACAGTAGCTCGACCGCGATTGAATTTTGTGTGGCCATTGATACGCGAACGCATAGCCCTTTCGGCGTTCGCAGTGAACAAGAGAGGACCTGGGCAGTGGGAGGATTTACTCTATGCGGTCGCGTGGAGTGTTACGTGATCGCGTAAGTTAGCTTGGCAGTGGTACGCATTAGTGAACAGATATCCGCATTCGCGCTGAGTATTTTTAAACGGTTGGAATTTTGTTCCACATGATCACATAAGATGTTCCACGATCGCGTAGTGTAAGCACCTGGGCAGAATATAACATTTCCAATTCGAGGGTTTAGCCATCTCTAACATAACTTGAGATAGAGATCTCGGATCTGGATGAAATTTTGAGGGATTTTTAGAGGCATCAATTGGGTAATAATTCTTCACTTATTTTTGGTTATATCCCACTAATATATCATTAATTCCATCCTTTAATTTCGGGTTTGGGTTGAGAAAATTGGAAACAAATGGGAAAAGTTCTTCAACCAAATGTTTGGGTTTTGACTGAGATTTTGACATCCGATCTGAGTAATTTTGGTATGAGTGAACTCGTGAGTGAATGGGTGTTCGTATTTTGTGACTTTTACCCGATTCTGAGACGTGGGCCCGGGGAGACTTTTTGGGGCGATTTTCTAATTTCTCGCTTTAGCTTTAATTTCATTAACTAGATTAGTTTCTTATAGTTATATTTATGATATGTAATTGATTTTGGCTAGATTTGGGCCGTTTGGGGTCGGATATTCTTAGAAAATTCATTTTTACGGATTGATTTGAGCTTGGTTTGAGGTAAGTGGCTTGCCTAACCTTGTGTGGGGGAAAATTCCCTTAGAACTTGGTACTGTTGTGATATATGAGAGCCGTGTACGTAAGGCGACGAGCGCGTATACGAGTTATTATTGTAAAAATAGATTTTTCACTGAGTAGTGACCTGTTTTCATTTTTATTGAGTTATACCAGCATGTGTAGTTAACCTGTTTAGTCTAATATCCCATGTCTAGGTACTTTAACTGCTTATTTGAACTCTGTGCAGCATGCCTAGTTGATTTCCTATTTTTCCTTGATCTTTATCAGTCTTAACTATAGAATTCTTGCTGTTAACTTTTATATTTATCGATTTGAACTGTGTGTTTATTTTTGAGACTACGAGGCGGTTCCTCGGGATTTCTTCCTGAACATTTACTTTTGAGACTACGAGGCGGGTCCTCGGGAGTTCTCCCTGCACATTTACTTTTGAGACTACGAGGCGGTTTCTCGGGAGTTCTCCCTGCACATTTACTTTTGAGACTACGAGGCGGTTTCTCGGGAGTTCTCCCTGCACATTTACTTTTGAGACTACTAGACAGTTCCTCGGGAGTTCTCCCTGCATATTTACTTTTGAGACTACGAGGCGATACCTCGGGAGTTCTCCCTGTATATTTACTTTTGGGACAACGAGACGGTATCTCGGGAGCGCCCCTGTTGTTATATCATTGTGCGGTGTTGTTATTTCTTTGTAAATACTTGCAGTTGTTTTCTCCATTTTGCTTCATGTTTATTATAGCATCTGTCTTATTATTATATACCAGTAGGAGTCGGACCTGACCTCATCAGTACTTTACCGAGGTTAGGCTTGGCACGTATTGGATGTTGTTGTGGTGTACTCATGCGACTCTTCTGAACATGTTTTGTGTGCAGATCCAGGTACTTCTTATCAGCCCCGCTACTAGCTGAGATTGCTTGCTGCTATATGGAGACTTCAAGATATATCTTCCGCATCTGCAGAACTTGAAGTCCCACTCTATTCTCTTCTATGCCATCTACTTTACGTATTTCCTTTATTAGACTCTGGTGTATAGAGATTCTAGTTTCCTTCTGTAGCTTGTGACTTATGATGTTCCAGGTTTTGGAAATACCGTGTATTACTAGAGTGTTGGTTATTGTACATGGCGAGCGGCATTAGTATTAGTTATCTATTGCAGTTAGTTGTTAAGTTTTCCTTCCATTTATTTATTTTCGCATTTTTGTTAGGCTTAACTAGTCGTAGAGACTAGGTGCCGTCACGACATCTTACGGAAGGAGAATTGGGTCGTGACAAGTTAGTATCAGAGCTCTAGGTTCATAGCTGTTTTGAGTCATAAGTTGGTTTAAGAGTCTCGCGGATCGGTACAAAGACATCTGTACTTATCTTCGGGAGGCTATAGTACTATTAGGAAAGTTACACTTCTTTGATTCCTTGTCGTGCAAAATTTGTTGACATCAAAATTCTAAACTTCAATATTCCATTCTTTCTCAAAGATAGTGAGGACCCATACCAGAGGATCTGATGACCAGGAACCCGTGCCCGCTGCTAGAGCCGCCAGAGGCCGGGGCCGGGGTAGTGGCAGAGGACGCCCACACGGTGCAGCCAGAGCACCCGCACGAGCTGCCATAGAGGATCCCCCAGTAGCTCCAGCTGGAGGGCAGACACCTGAGGCACTTGTTGCTGCACCAGCTCTCTAGGAGACCCTAGCCCAGTTTCTGAGCATGTTCAGCACCTTAGCTCAGGCTGGATTGATTCCACTTGCTCCTGCCACATCTTAGGCCGAGGGAGGAGCACAAACTCCCGTCGCCGATAATCTAGAGCATCGAGTTTAGGATGACCACATTCCAGAGATTATACCAATATAGCTGGTAGCTACGGTTCAGCACGAGACTAGGACAACCGCTTCTGAAGCGGAGCAGCTCAGACTTGAGAGGTACAAAAAGTACCACCCACCTACCTTTAGCGGATTGGCTATAGATGATGCTCAGGATTGTCTGGAGGAGTGTCATCGTATTCTTCGTACTATGGGTGTAGCGGAGACGAGTGGAGTATCTTTCACCACCTTCTAGCTTAGAGGATCAGCCTATCAGTGATGTCGTGCTTATGAGTTGAGTAGTCCAGATGAGGCAGATTCACTTACATGGACTCAGTTCTCGGATATGTTTATGAGAGAGAATGTCCCTCAGAGCCTTAGGGACTCATGGCACGCGGAGTTTGAGCAGCTATGCCAGGGTGCTATGACTGTGTATGAGTATGCAATCCGCTTCAGTGATTTGGCCCGATTTGCACCGGCCTTGGTTGCCACAGTTCGAGAGAGGGTTCGACGGTTTATTGAGGGACTCCACCCTAGTATCCGGATTAGTATGGCCAGGGAGTTGGAGATGGATATTTCTTATCAGCAGGTTATGAGTATTGCCAGGAGATTGGAGGGCATGCTTGCCCGGGATAGAGAGGAGAGAGAGGCCAAGAGGTCTTGAGAGACTGGTTCTTATTGTGGTGCTCGTACCCCAGCAGCTCGCCATGGTAGGTGTTATGTGAGTCACCCCGTTCATTCAGAACTTCTAGCTGCCAGTGGTATTCTGGTCCCTTTTAGGCCCTAGGAGCCTTATTATGCACTTCTAGTATCTAGTGCACCTCCTGCACGAGGTACTTTTAGCGGTTAGTCGAGCAGACCTGGCCTGAGCCAGTCATATCAGCCACGCTCTCCGAGGGCTTTTTTTGAGTGTGGCAACACCCACCATATGGTGAGGGACTGCCCCAGATTTAAGAGGGTTGCACCTCTACAGACTTCTTAGGCACAACATGCTCCACCGGGTCCTCAGGCTATGATACCAGCACCAGCTACCGCCCCACCTGCTCAGCCAGCTCAAGGTGGAGGTCGGGGAGGTTGAGTTTGCCCTAGAGGAGAAGGCCAGGCCAGATATTATGCTCTTCCGGCTCGTATAGAGGAAGTTGCTTCCGACTCTATCATTACAGGTATTGTTCCCGTCTGTCATAGAGATGCGTCGGTATTATTTGACCCAGGCTCTACATATTCCTATGTGTCCTCTTATTTTGCCCTGTATTTGGGTGTATCTCGGGATTCTTTGAGTTCCCCTGTTTATGTGTCTACTCCTGTGGGAGATTCTTTTATTGTGGACCGCGTGTATCGGTCGTGTTTGATTGCTCTTAGTGATTTTGAGACCAGAGCTGATTTATTATTACTCAGCATAGTAGACTTTGATATTTTCTTGGGCATGGACTGGTTGTCTCCCCATTATGCTATTCTTGATTGTCACGCTAAAATCGTGATGTTGGCTATGCCAGCATTACCGCGATTAGAGTGGAGAGGTACCTAAGAGTATACTCCCAACAGAGTTAGTTCATTTCTTAAAGCTCAACGAATGGTTGAGAAGGGTTGTGACGCGTATCTAGATTATGTCAGAGATTTCAGTATTGATACCCCTACAGTTGAGTCAGTTCCAGTAGTGAGGGACTTTCTAGATGTATTTCCAGTTGATCTTCCGGGCATGCTGCCTGACAGAGATATTGATTTTGGCATTGATTTAGTGCCGGGAACTCAACCCATCTCTATTCCTCCTCCATATCGTATGGCTCCTCTTGAGTTGAAGGAGTTAAAGGAGCAGTTACAGGAGTTGCTTGATAAGGGCTTTATCCAGCCCAGTATGTCACCTTGGGGTGCTCCTGTCTTATTTGTGAAGAAAAAGGATGGTTTTATGCGTATGTGCATTGATTATCGCCAGTTCAACAAAGTTACAGTGAAAAACAGTTATCCATTGCCTCGTATTGATTATTTATTTGATCAGCTACAGGGTTCCAGAGTATTTTCCAAGATGGATTTACGTTCTGGCTATCATCAGTTGAAGATTCGGGAGCCAGATATCTCGAAGACCGCTTTCAGGAATCGGTATGGTCACCACGAGTTCCTTGTGATGTCTTTTGGTATATCACTGTGCGGTGTTGTTATTGCTTTATGTATACTTGCTGTTGTCTTCTCTATTTTACTTCATGTTTATTATAGCATTTGTCTTTTTATTATATACCAGTAGGGCCTGGACCTGACCTCGTCACTATTCTACCGAGGTTAGGCTTGGCACTTACTGGGTACCGTTGTGGTGTACTCATGCTACTCTTCTGCACATGTTTTGTGTGCAGCTCCAAGTACTTCTTATCAGCCATGCTACTAGCTGCTTGCTGCTGTACGGAGATTTCAAGGTATATCTGCCGCGTCCGCAGACCTCGGAGTCCCCCTCTATTCTCTTCTATGTCATCTACTTTCCGTATTTCTTTTAGTAGACTCTGGTGTGTAGAGATTCTAGTTTCTTTCTGTAGCTTGTGACTTATCATTACACCCCATATTTTTCGTACATGAAAGTACACCATAAATAAATTGATGAAAGCTTTGAAATGAGATGCTACATCCCGCATTTTCGTACGTTAAAGTTTCATCGTAAGTTAATCGACATAAGTCTGGGTATGAGATTATTTTGAGGTTTTAAGCATTATGCCATTTCAAACAAGTGATGAGTAAATTCGTGAAAGAGAAAGGGTAAGCAAATCGAAAAAAATGAGTTTTGTCAAAGTTTGGCGACTTGGGATAAAATACGGTCCAAGCCATAATACCCCGTATTTATGGACTAATGTCATACAAGGTACCACATGACCATTATAGTAAGGTGTATAAAGTGTGTTAGAAGTTAGTAGTATTTTAAGTAATGTGAGATAATTTTTAATTATGTGGGCAATTGGTTAATTATTGATTAGCGGAAGATTAACAAGTTAACAAATCAAGTGGACAATTTGGTGGATAAGGTTGTAACGTGGCAGCCCACTATTCAAATTAATGACTCTTACATTGGTGGCTAAAGTAAGCTTATTAGGTGGGGCCCACATCAATTCTAACAAAAAGTTATCTCTAACATAAAAGAGATGCATATTAACGTGAGATTTTTATCAGTATCTTCAGCAATATTGGAAATTCAACAAGATTCTCAAAAATTTCATATGAAGCTTAGTAACGTGACGTTTTCTGATTCAACAAGAATTCAAGAATTCAAGCTCATAGCAATGTGACATTTGTTTGGCAATTCTAAAGAAGCCCGGTATAATCTTTCTCAAGAATATCATACGGATTTTTCCCTACTCCTATCTTGCCGTCATGAATTTTGTCATAATTGTCGTGTACTAGAAGGGTAGTCCAGAGAACCGGCTCAGGTATGTTAAGGATAATACCTTCCTTCATTTTGGCATGATCTCGTAATTACATGTATTTGATAACAAGGCATAAAGAGAAGTTCATACTCCCGAATTTATATACATTATCCTAGTCTCATAAATTATAGTATTCTTCATATCGGGACATATTTAATTGAGTATTGTCTTCTTCCTGTCAAGAGAGCAAAGAGCCTATATATACAGTATTACAGTATTTTCATTACCTTCGAGCTATAATCGATGGGCAGGCCCCTATTGGGCAACCTCTGATCAAATGGTAAGTTATATACCGAGCCAACTGTGGCCGAGCGCCTACAGCGAGCCCAGAATGGCCGAGATACAGAGCCTAATATGGCCGAGCGCCTATGAGCGAGCCTACTACAGCATAACAGTTATATATATACTGAGCCTTATAAGGCCGGACAATTATTTTACTTACTATATTGAGAGAGTTGAGTCAGTATCAGCATGTAAGCATATCTTCAGATTATCTTTCACTCCCAGTTACTTTTAGTTATTATATTATCAGTTCAGTTTCAGCTTTCAGTATATTTCCTTACATACTCTGTACATTATTTCGTACTGACGTCCCTTTTCTGGGGGCACTGCATTTCATGCGTGCAGGTTCAAACAGACAGACGGGTAGACCTCCTTATTAGGTGTTTCCCGAGTTTAGCTTGATCGGTAAGCTCCATGCGCTTTGGAGTTGCCGGGTCTAGAGCTTTATATACATCTTGTGTATATATGTATATATGTTATGAGTAGGTCGGGGCCCTGTTCCGATCATAGTACATCCATCAGTAGAGGCTTGTAGACATATCCTGTCAGTTAGTGCAGTATGTTGGGCTTGTAAGCCTTTTATGTATATTTTGTTGGTTTGCCAGCTGTAGTAGTTATGGCGGCCTTGTTGGCCCAGCTTTATATTGATATTTAGTTAGCATTCGCAATTATCTTGCAATGTGGCTCATGTAAAAAGTATGACATTATATGTTCAGAGTTCCTTAGTCGGAAGTTGGTACGCAAGGATATGTGAGGCACCGTGTGCCGGTCTCGCCCCCCAGTTTTGGGGCGTGACAAAAGTGGTATCAGAGCCGTTCTGTCCTAGAGAGTCTACAAGCCGTGTCTAGTAGAGTCTTGTTTATGGGTGTGTTGTGCACCACACTTATAAGCAGGAGGCTAGAGGGCATTTAGGACTGTCACTCTTTCTTCTTACTCTATTTCGTGTGGTAGAGCTTAGTTGTAAGAACTCAATTTCCTAAACTCTATCTTATTCATAATATGACGATTCCTACATCCAGAATGATAATTGGTAAAAGATTGAATATGGCTATAGAAGAGTTGAATCAGAGGAACTCGATTTTTCATGATGCTTATGATGAGTAAATGTAAGGTCTTCAGTAGATCATGTGTGTACTAAGATGTGTAAGCTTCTTGATAAGGATCCCTAAGGCAAGAATGCCTATCCACTCTTACGGTAAAAAGTAATAAGAGAATCGGAAGGTAGACACAAGTTTCAACAAGTAAAAGAAGCAAAGTGAAGAAGGGTACGAGGTACCCAGTTAATAAAGATTAACGGTATTTACAATTCAAGCAGAGAAATATAAGCATTTTGAGTTATCTTCAACAGTAACAGAGGTATGTACAATTGGCCACACTCATCTCAGTTATGCCGTATGGGGGCTAACAAAACTAGTATAAGAGAAAGATAGATATCAGGATCCGGCTGGGGTTAGAGTAACCCATAATGGTTAATAGATTGTTTGTGTTAATTGACATTTCCGAAGGATATTGAAAATGTGCTAATAGATCTCCTTGTGAGACACCCAGATGGTGCATTCTAAAACAGTACAACTAGATATGAGTACTACAAAGATAGGCACTCGAAGACTTGAAGGGATAAATATTACCTTAGTATGGCTCCCGTCCCTAGTAGGGAGAGAATGTTAGGCAATTCGAAGAACCAATGGATGGAGAAAGGGGAGCTAAAAGCAAAAGAATGTCTTATTGAAGTTTTCAGAATAAAGTGATAGAAAGAAATGTTAGCAAGAAAAAAAAAAGAAAGTTAATGAATCATTATGAGTAAGATGTGATACATGGATGACAATGGAAGATTAAAAAAATGAAATGAATGACAATATTACAGAGTCTATAGTCAAGTGAAGGAAAAGATGAGAGGTGACAAGCCTTGAGATAACAAAAGCGTATAGGCCATAAAGTCATATCCTCATTTCGAGAAATAAGCTCGTGACTCCAACGCGACTAGTATAAGGAAAAGTTAGACTCCAGAGTAATAGAAATTAGTATGGGCTAGTGAACAAGATAAACTAAACATGAATTAGGGACTGAGTAATTTGATAATAGTCGGTATCGTGAGAATTTCATATTTTGTTCCGGTGATAATAGAATGTACAACAGAAGAAGATTCATGAGAAATTCAAAGAATGGTCTTTCAGGAAGACGCTTCCCTAAAGCAAGCAATGTGAGCAAAGTTAAGCTTAAGGGACTGTATGTGCCAGTTATACTAAGTGTCACCCTCGCGAGTAAGGAATTTTGTTATCCTTGGTACAGAAGCATTATTGCAAAGCGAGTAAGGGTTATCGAAGATGTGAAAAGATGCCAAAGATGAATAAGTAAAACATCTATAGGTAGATCGCCGTGGCTCCAACTCTTAGTACTCCCCTAAAGGGGGAATATGGAGTAATATGGCATTAAGTTAGAATTAAGTGGTTCTAGTAATTATGGAATAGTAAAGGAAGAATGCGATAAAAATGAGAAAGGAATGAGATTGCACTTATCCAAATACTATAGATATGCTATGATTTCAGAATATTATGCAAGCACGACGTCAACGAAAGGAAGTAAGGGTTAATGCCCGGAATGTTATTGATAAATAAGGAGCCAGTGCGAAAGGTAAGTTAGACAAAGGAAATAACCTAGAAAGATTACGCGGAATATTGATATGATAATGGGCTAACGAGTAGTTGACAGTTGATTCAGGAAGAACCTAGTTATGGCTAGATAGGAGGTTGTAGACGAATCAGCATATCGTGCAAGATAAACATAGTAAAACCCAATATACTAACTTCAGCCTCGCAGTAATGTCATTGTACTACTTGAGATATATTCATATAGGAGTCGGGATAGTTAAAGGTACCGTATGAATGTTACGGGAATAAAAGAGAGTGCCACTCCAAAGATAGTCAAAATATCAGTTCAGAAGCAACCCTACAAGCACAGGGGCATGGAGGTAAGTAACTACGGATAATTATAGGCAAGAAAAGACATCAAAAGGTCCGTAATAAGCTCACAGCTTTACAAGAGTCAGAAGGTCCTCCCTAAAGTACTACAATGAAAGACTAGCTGAGGAACTAAGGAAGAAGGCTTCAACCTAAGCTCAGTGACCCAAAGAGGGAATGGTCTTATAATAACAAGCCTCACAACAACGTTGTATGCACTCCCTAAGAAAGTGGAACCTACCGTGGCTAATAGACGGGAAGTAAAAAACAATATTAGAAGTGAATTTAATTCCAATATGTATGGCCACTAAGATAAGTTAAGTATGCACGCAATAAGTGGTAGAACGACCAGGAAAAGTAATTTCTTGCGTTTAAAGAAAGCTGAGAAGGAACGAAAGGAATTATTCGATCAATGATCCTGAGTTGGCTACATTATGAATGCATTTAAGAGTTCGGATTATTATCCATGCAACATATATGTTGACAATCATACAGCCATAGAAGGTTTCGGTATAAGTTAGAAGGAAGAATTGAGTCTGGGTCATAGACAAAGGATTGAATTATTAAAGGATTGTATCATGGATATTCCATAGCGCCATGAAAGGCTAAAATTAATAACTAACACCATGAGCCACAGATCGGAAGATAGCTTAAGCCTACATAAAGGTTGATCAGAGAGAAGAGGAAACTAATGAGTTACATCGACTAAGTAAATCAAGAGTTTGATTATTAAACCCAACAAATTATGGGCATGGTGATTGAGAACATTGCAGGATCACTTTAATATCAAAGGTACAAGAGAGAGAGAGAGAGTACAATAGCTATATTCTGTAACGGCTCTGTGATAAAGCCAGTTAGAAGAGTACCAGCCTCATAAAAAGTCAGTATGAAGCTCCCACCGGATTGTGTATGCACCAGAGATGCAAGTATTATAATAAAGCTTCAAGTTGTCGATGTGAATCATACCTATGTGGAAGGGAGATTATCAAATAAATAAAAGAAGTGATGCGAGATTTTAAGGTAAATAAGGTAAAGGGAATAACATACGAGATACCCAAATGCAGAAGGTTGTGAATAGTCCATACTTAGGATAGAAGGCTGGAAGCACTGGGATTCAGTATTGATAGCGGCGTCGTTAGTGGCATATCTTCCAACCTATGGTTTCTAGGTACTGCGAGGTCTAGTTAAGAGAGTAAAGAAGAGTTAGAGATGATGTGATGTCTCTCTTGATGTTCCAGAACAACATAAGGAAATCTATGGTGAAAGCAAGTTGAAGGGAGGTTACAAGTAATATAAATAGATATATGTATCTCGCAAGCTAAAGTATGGTAGAGTGACAAGGTTTTAGAAAGACATGAGTAAGGATAAGAAAAGGCAAGTAAGAAGGTGAAGCAAAATGGATAAGTCCTCGGGGTTACGCCCATGAAAACAAGAGAGATGATGGTTTGTCTAAGTTATAGAAAGTTCTGTATAGCCTGAATGAACTCAAAGGAGTCTAAGACTGGTAGCATTTAGAAGAGATGGAATGTTGTCCTGGTAGTAGAATGAAGGTGTAATTGTCATAGATGAAGGATGACATTTGGACCTTCTATTGAGTAATGATTTCATGAATTTTATAGGATTAAAATACCCATATAAGGTAAATCACGTTGGGATGCAATGAAATACGATTATGGATTGTAGATTAATATTGAGGTGAATCAATAATGGATGGACAAAAGTCACAAAGTATGAGATGAGATTAGGCCATCATTCTTAAGATGAACAGTAATGAGGAAGCATTAAAGGACTTAGACTTAGACTTATACATATAGGATAAGCAACGAGAGTAACCTGGAGTTTGGAAGCAGACCTCAATAACGATAAATTAAAGTAAGAGTTATGGTATAGTATGCCCTATCTAGATGCAATAAAGTCATACGGATAGATAACTGGATCTATGAAATAAGATATAACAACATTCATAGGTTCGACAAAGTATCGAGCGAAGAACTTCAGTATACCTATAGATGCCCAGAGAGAGATCTTATCAAGCTCTGTATATGTTCACAAGGCGAGGCCTAGAGATTGGCTAAAAGCTGGAGGAAAAAGGAGAGAAGAGTCGCATAGGCACACTTACAAGGTCCGAGTCGTACATGCTACATGATAGAAGGTAGCAACAGTCAAAAGATTGGAAGGATTCCAACCACGAGTTGTGGTGTGAGAAAGACGCCTAAAGGGGGTAAGGCCCTGGCCTTTGGGATTCATTCATAGAATAGTTGCCTAGATGGCAAGAGGAGTACTAATGTATTAGCAAGAGCTATGGGTTACGAGAATGATAAGTGCATCAGTCAACATTCGAGGACGAATGTTCCAAAGAGAGGAATGATGTTATACCCCATATTTTTCGTACGTGAAAGTACGCCATAAATAAATTGATGAAAGCTCGGAAATGAGATGTTACATCCCGCATTTTCATACGTTAAAGTTTCGTCATAAGTTAATCGACATAAGTCCAGGAATGAGATTATTTTGAGGTTTTAAGAATTATGCTATTCCAAACAAGTGATGACTAAATTCGTGAAGGAGAAAGGGTAAGCAAATCGAAGAAAATGAGTTTCGTCGAAGTTTGGCGATTTGGGATAAAATACGGTCCAAGCCATAATACGCCGTATTTATGGACTAGTACCATACAAGGTACCACATGGCTATTATAGTAAAGTGTATAAAGTGTATTAAAAGTGAGAAGTATTTTAAGTAATTTGAGATAATTTTTAATTATGTGGGCAATTAGTTAATTATTGATTAGTGGGAGATTAACAAGTTAACAAATCAAGCGGACAATTTGGTGGATAAGGTTGTAACGTGGCAGCCCACTATTTAACTTAATGACTCTTAAATTGAATTGCAAGGTGTCACATTTTAAGATATTTGGTGGCTAAAGTAAGCTTATTAGGTGTGGACCACATCAATTCTAACAAAAAGTTATCTCTAACTTAAAAGAGATGCATATTAACGTGAGATTTTCATTAGTATCTTCAACAATATTAGAAATGCAACAAGATTCTCAACAATTTCATATGAAACTTAGTAACGTGACATTTTCTGATTCAACAAGAATTCAAGAATTCAAGCTCATAGCAACGTGATATCTTTTTGGAAATTCTAAAGAAGCCCGGTATAATCTTTCTCAAGAATATCATACGGATTGTTTCCTACTCCGATTGCTGTCACGAATTTTGTCACAATTGTCGTATGATAGAAGGGTAGTGCTGAGAACCGGCTCAGGTATGTTAAGGCTATGCCCTTCCTTCATTTTGGCATGATCTCGTAATTACATGTATTTGATAACAAGGCATAAAGAGAAGTTCATACTCCCGAATTTATATACATTATCTTAGTCTCATAAATGACAGTATTCTCCTTATCGGGACTTCATATTTAATTGAGTACTGTCTTCTTCCTGTCAAGCAGAGAGCCTATATATATAGTATTACAGTATTTTCATTACCATCGAGTTATAATCGATGGGCAAGCCCCTATTGGGCAACCTCTGGTCAGATGGTAAGTTATATACCGAGCCTACTGTGGCCGAGCGCCTAGAGCGAGCCCAGAGTGGCCGAGATACAGAGCCTAGTATGGCCGAGCACCTATGAACGAGCCTACTACGGCAGAGCAGTTATATATATACCGAGCCTTATAAGGCCAGACAGCTATTTTACTTACTATATTGAGAGAGTTGAGTCAGTATCAGCAGGTAAGCATATCTTCAGATTATCTTTGACTTCCAGTT
>AWOL01S0020457.1:0-46904 GCA_000715115.1 Nicotiana otophora
TGCAGATCCAGGTGTTCCTGAACATAGCGGGTGTTGATCATTTCGTGCAGTTGATTTTCAGGATATTTTGAGGTAGCTGCCGTATTTCGCAGACCTTGTATCTCCTTCTCTATCTCCTTGTTTATTGTATTTGGTCTCAGACTATTATAGACCGTATTTTCCAAACTTTTACTCATATTAGATGCTCATGTACTCAGTGATACTAGGTTTTGGGAGTGTTGTATCGGAAATTGCGGCTTGTCTAGTACTGAGATAGGCGCCATCACGACAGGTTAGGATTTTGGATCGTGACATATCTATTCTTAACTGTCTACATATCTATATGAACAATATGATAGTAGTTCAGTTCTAGTAACCTTCTCTTCAAACGTTGCTTTAAATTCCCTCTACAATGTATCTACTGTGTTATCAGTCGAGTGATTGTTTCAGCATTCCTCTGTGTTGCCTGAAAGACTCGTGCATTCCTATCTTGCCATATATAATATATGCTTCCAGCTAGTGACATCCTATAAATTTCAGCATTAGAACTTCTGCCTTTACAGTGTTGTTCAGCCCATTTCAATTCTTGATCCCATGTCATCGCCTATCTATGAACCCTCTGCCATTCCAGCACTGTTGTCTAGATTTGTATTAAAAATGGACATTTAAAGAATAGGTGATCAATAGTTTCTTCTTCTGTGTGACACAGTGGGCAGGTATCATCTTCCACACAACCCCATCTCCTCAATCTATCTCTTATTTGTAGTCTTCTATGTGCAACCAGGAATAATATGAATATCCATTTAGGTAGCCCAGTATTGTTGCATATCAACCTTCTCCATGGAACCATGCTAAACTCTCCTCGCAGCATCAAGTACATAGCCTTAGTTGGGAATTTTCCCATTCTGAATACCTCTTCTTCTGAGTAACCATCTTCTTCAAAGTATTTCTTGGCTTTAAATATCTTCTGGATCACCCATGATGCTTGATTTGGCTCAGTTCCCCAAACTGAATTATATTTCTTATAGTATACATGAACCCATTGAACCCACATTTTGTCTTTATTCTTGCATAAATTCCATAGTAGCTTGCAGATAACAACTTTATTCCATATGCCTATGTCTAACAAGTTCAATCCACCTGCTGCTCTTGGCCAACACAATCTGTCCCAGGCTAGAAGTGCTTTCTTTGTGACCTCCACACCTTCTGTCCATAGAAACCTTCTACACATGCTTTCAATCAAATGAATCAGTTTCTTTGGTAGTAGGAATATATGAGACCAAAACACTTGAATGGAGAATGGTACACTCTTAATAAGCTGGACTCTTCCTGCATAAGAGAGGAACTTAGTAGTCCAGGATTGTATTCTCCCTATCATTTTCTCAATAAGAGGCTGACTTTGCAGCAATGATAGACTTTTAGTACTCAAAGGTACCCCCAAGTATCTCACTGGAAGAGTCCCATTGGAGAATCCTAGCATTTGCAGTATTTCCTGTTGTATGTCATCCCTGCCTCTTCCAAAATAGATGGAACTTTTTTCATCATTGGCAACTAATCCAGAAGCTTATGAGAATTCTTGGAAGCACTGATATAATTGCTGCACAAATATAGTATCACCTCTACAATAGTAACAGATCATCAGCAAAATTAAGTTGTATTATGTTCAGCTTGGCACACTTAGGGTGATAGTTAAAATTTGGATTCATCTTTAATGTCTTCAACAGTTTGGTGAAGTACTCCATAGCCAATACAAATAGGTATGGAGACAAAGGATCACCCTGCCTCAACCCCTTTTTAGCAGAGAAAGGTGTTGAATGCTGCCCATTGATGATGATGGAATACGAGACACTCCTCACACATCTCATAATCCAGTGAACAAACTTCCCTGGCATTTGCAGACTCCTTAGGACTTGCTCCATATAATCCCATTCAATAGAGTCGTAGGCTTTCTTCATATCCACTTTCAACATGCATCTTGGTGATAAGCCTTTCCTACCATATCCTTTAACAAGTTCATGACTCATTATTATGTTGTCATTTACCAATCTTTTGGGCACAAATGCAGACTGACTTTTATCTACTATATCATCTATTATGACTTGCAGTCTATTAGTTATCACTTTCGAGATGATTTTGTAGATGAGAGTGCAGCAAGATATTGGTCTGAATTCAGTAATTCTGGTTGGATTTGTTACCTTAGGAACCAGGGTCATTGTTGTATAATGGATAGGTTGGTACAAGTTATCTCTTAAGAATAACTCCATCATTGCATCTATTATCTTGTCTCAAACCACAGGCCATGCCTTTTTGAAGAAAAGTGCATTGAACCCATCACATCCAGGTGCTTTACTATCACTAATACCCAGTACAGCCTTGTATATTTCTTCATTAGATACTGCTTTAACCAACTGTAATTGTTGTTGTCTATTCACTAATGGAACATCCCTCATAATCACTGGATTAATAGCAGGTAATCTTCCAGCTGCTGATCCCAATAGTTGTTTATAGAACCCAATTACTTCCTTTTCAATCTCTTGTTTTGTTTGTATTACTTCCCCATTGCTACTTATTAAGTTCTTGATCTTGTTCTGAGAGTATCTACTTTTCATGCTTGCAAAGAAGTAGGCAGTGTTAGCATCTCCTAACTTTAACCACTGTACTCTTGACTTTTGTTTCATGATACTTTCTTCCACCCTCAGCCACTTCTCCAGTTGAATCTTTATGTCCTTTTCTACTATAACCATATTCTCAGGTTGTCCGGGACTCCTCATTTGTTCCTACAACTCACATAATTGTTTCCTGCACTATTTAATCTTGTCTCCTACTGCATTATACTCTGTATTATTTAGCTCTTTCATAGCTTGTTTCACTATTTTCAATCTTTTCCATACATCTTTCATGGCATTGTCTTCATTACTCCCTTGCCATGCTCCACTAACTAGAGCTAGAAAGTCTTTGTGTTCAACTAGATGATTTAGAAACTTGAAAGGTTTGGGAACTTTCTCTTCATTATCTTCAAATGAAACATTCAGGGGTGAGTGGTCAGAGCATTCTGAATCCATTACCCATACCTCAAGATATGGCATTTTCAGCATCCACTCAACATTGACCAAAGCTCTGTCTATTTTGCTGTACGTGTGCCTATTTGTCCATGTGAAATTCCTTCCATTGGTCCTCATTTCAACCAAAGTAGTATCATCTATGAAACTATTGAAATCTCTCACCTCCAATTCTTGTACAGGATTCCCAATTGGCCTATCCTCCCCTGACCTGATGGCATTGTAGTCTCCCATGATTAGCCATAGGCCCTGTTGCCTAATATTTATATCAGCTAAGTCTCTCCACATGTATCTCCTATCTTCCAATGTATGCAAGCCATAGACTACAGTAAAATCAAACCTCATATTCATACTTTTAATGTGAATTGCAGCATGAATAAATTGAGAAGACTCTCCCAATTCCAAGCATTCTATCTCATTAGTATCCCATAACAACCAAATTCTTCCTCTGCTACTGTGTTCATAGTTGGCTAACCAATCCCACCCTGTAGTGATCTTCCTTATTATTTGAATAGCCTTTTGCTCCTTTATTTTGTGTTCAAGTAATGCTATCATACTTATTTTATTGCTCCTTATAAACCTCTTAACCTCTTTCTGTCTAGGGATCTTATTCAATCCCCTAATATTCCATGTAACCAGCTTCATACAGGAATAAATAGGGATTGTGAATAACCTTCCACTCCTGTTTGGCTACTCTGCCTACTTGAACCCTCACCCATTTGCCTTGGAACTGTTAGTTGCAATCCAGATTCTGCTAGTATGTTGAACCCATTGATCATGCTAATTGCATCAGCTCCTGTTTTCTCCTTGCTTCTCTACTGATTTGCCTGTGGCTTTTTCCAAATATGTTCCTCCTCTCCTCTAGCTATCCTTGTAGGTGGGTTAGCAAGATTGCTATTTTCACCAACAACCATTTCTACTTCACTGTTCTTAACATGTACGTTTGCCTGCTCCACCTTATCACTAAGGCTAGCTTTGGGTTGCCACTCCTGTTTCTGCTTTTGTTTCTTAGGCTTAATCTTCTAAGATGGATGTTCTTATTTTTTGCATCTGTGCCCAACTTGCATACATGTATGACAAAATTCAGGGACCCAGTCATAAGCTATTTCTTTCATGAATTCTCTTCCCTTAGGATCTGTCACCTTAATGGCCCTGGGTAGTTCTTTAGTAACATCCATCTCAATTAGCACTCTAGCATAGGTAATTCGATCCAACTGAGTAGTACAAGCATCTGCATATAAGGGAATCCCTAATCCACTATTTATCCTGCTTAGTGACTTTGCTCCTCAACAATTCAGTGGTAGATTAGGGAACTTTACCCACACATGTATGGTTTGCAATACCTCCTTATTAAAATCAAAATTTTCTGACCATACCTTCATGATTATCGACTTATTATTCAACATGTGAGGCCCTGAGTACAGAACTTCATCTCTGTCCTCTGTAGAGTTAAATCTTACCACAAAATAACTATCATTGTGAAAGTAGTCTTTTGGCTTTGTTGCAAAATTCCACACTAAAGCAATAAAACGTTCCATAGCTCCTATTGTTGGGGTTGCTCCAACAACATACAGGATCAACGCTTGCTTCCATTTCCTTGTCTCCTCTAACACTTCTTCCTTGCATAATTCAACAATTACTTCTCCATTTTTTATGGTTGGTGCAATAAAACTTAGATTCATTCCTTTCGCTGCCAATCTGTGCCCCACAAACAAATTAGCCCACTTCTTCTGGTCTAGCTCTGTGCTCGCAGCTGTTAGTTTGTCCTTGATTTTATCATCCTCTAGCCTATCCTCAATTTTCTCCAAATTACCAGTAGTTGCTTCTGAATTGTTCGCAGGCAGATCAATTTTCTCTGAGCTAGGGTTGTCGTTCTTCAACTGATTACCAGTATTTGCTTCTGAATTGCTCGCATGCAGACCAATTTTTCCTAAGCTAGGGTTGACATTTTCCAACTGATTGCCAGTAGTTACCTTTGCACTATCAATCATCGGTAGAGGACTCATTGCAGGGGGTGTTTGCATACCTTCCTTTGTAGCTGATAATGGTGGCCAATGTTCATTTGAAATTTTCTTCGCATCTGTGATCTTCGAACTTTCCGTTCCAGTGATCTGAGTGTTGTTCCCAGTTTCCGTATAATCCACAAGCTGAATCGTAGTCGCATTTCTCTTCGTCCTACCCCTCCCCATTGTTGTTCAGCGTATGTTAGCAAAAGCACGCTATCATGCGCTGAGAGAGAAGAGAGAAGATAGTTGTTTTATACTGAGACTAGTTATGTTGGGATTAGTTATCCTCGTATTATTTCTTATTAACTATTTGGTATGTTGTATTAATCTTGTGACTGCCAATTTTACCGCTTTATCCTGAGATTACTATTCCACCCTCTAGTATGTAAAAGTTATTCCGGTACTATTTTTAATCCTAGGTTAACTTATCCCAGTATTAGTAACCAAACAAGGGATAAAAAGACACTAAATTTTATCCCATGCTTATTTTTGGTTATCTATCATACCACAAGTTATCCCAAGATTAATTATACCGGGATTAGTTATACCGGAATTGTTATCCCACCTTTCAGTAGGGATAAAAATAATACTATAATCCCGTGATTAGTTATACCACCTTTTATTCCTATCAAACATGGGATAAACTTTTCTCAAATTTAATCCTGGGATTAATTATTCCTTATCCCTCAAGCCAAACGAGCCCTTAGAGTAAAAATTCCAACCAAGAGAGAGAATGGGAGAGATAACGTGATAATGTTAGAGGTCGTTTGGTTTGACGACAAGTTATGCTGGTATTAGTTATGATAAGATCAGTTATCTTTGGAGATCTCTTCTTTTTATTTTTAGCCGGATTTGGCCTTTTAGCCATACCTTCGATCAAATAGAGCTTCATATCCTACGTTTTCCTTTTTTTCCCATGATAGCGATATTCCTGTGCTACTTCTAGAAGAGATTACTTCCAGCTAGCTTTTTTCCCTAACCCTAACCAATGAATGATAGGCCAACTTAGGATAATTGAAAATGAATTCACTTTCAGTAATCGGAGGCAGGTCAGGGGCCGGCGGGCATGCCCCCAACTTCTTAAGTTTGGGAATTGTGCCGGACCAATGCTACGAGCTTCCAAAGAACAAGTCCTTATCATCCCGATCGGGATAGGTGGGTCTACCTCGCTGCTGGTCAGCACCTCGGGCTTTCTTTCTGTCTACAAGCGGAAGAAAGAAATCCTTGCTCTTCTGGCTAAGATGTTGATTTTGCAGTAGAAAGAGTGATGAGAGGAAAGCCTTGACCTTCCCTTGTTCTACCCTTCGAACTCGGAGATTGAAGAAGATCACTCTATGCAGCGATACCTTTTCTTCTCGTCTATCTTCTTTATCTTCTGATCGGATCACCTGGCTTCTTTTCAAGCCCTACTTGAATTACTTTATTCAAAAGAGCTTTCTTTATTAAAAGTCCTTTAATAAGCAAATAGATGTGATCGGTCGAGTGGCCTCAGTAGGAGATGGAATTACACGTGTTTATGGATTGAACGAGATTCAAGCTTGGGGAAATGGTTGAATTTGCCAGCGGTGTGAAAGGAATAGCCTTGAATCTTGAGAATGAGAATGTAGGAATTATTGTCTTTGGTAGTTACCTTTATATCTCCCTCGTCTAGTCGAGATTACCTAAGAGAAAGGGATCAAATATGTAGTTGTAGTTTCTATACGTCAATCCAATCTCGCTTCCATTCATCATCCATTATGAGGAAAGATTCTTGAATAATCTCAACAACCTTTCCCGCATCAGTAGATAGAGTAGATTTCCTATCCTTGGTATTGACTGTTTGATATGTTGTATTAATTCTAAGATTGTCAATTTTATTGTTTTATTCTAGGATTACTATTCCACTATCTGGTAGGTATAAGTTATCCACGTACTTTTTTTAATCCTGGGATAACTTTTCCTATGATTAATAACTAAACAAGGATAAGACTATACTAAATATTTATCTCATGATTATTTTTGTTTATCCATCATACCAAATGACCCCTTAGAGAGAATAAGGTTTTTTATACCGGTTGAAAAATTGAAGTCGTATTTTATGGGTAATCAGTTTTGTTTTCCATTTTTAAGTGCTAAAAATAAGGGAAACTTTGTTTCTACTAAATTGTTAGAAAATGGTAAAATCGTATTATCTTAAGTAATGAGGTGAAAACATTTATAAGAGTGGTAATTTGGAGCCTTTTCCGTCAAATGAGATAAAATTCTCAATTTTAAAAGACCATTGTTATAAAATCTTGAATAATGGTGGATGTTTATAGCCACCAAAGGAGTAATGCTCACTACTCTTCTCCATTATCTCCATAACCTCCCCCATGATCTTCCTTTCAAATGTTTAATGACATATTCAACAACATATTTATGTAGTGACCATTCCACTCAATAGTGGCCATTTCTCTCAGTAGTGGCTATTCCATTAAATAGTGGCCATTCCATTCACTATTTTACAATAGTGATTCTTCACTTTTCATGCATATATAAAGACCTTGTAATAGATAGTAAAGATAACACAATTGAAGAAGAAATAAGAATCTCTCCTTTATTTCTCTCTATATCTCTGAGCTTGTTTTTCCTTATTCTATATTGTTACTTTGAGCTATATTGTTTTTTTGAGAAGGTAACATAACTTTGAGCTATATTTCATAATACGTTATCAGCACGAAGGCTCTGATTTTACTAACTCACCAATTCCTAGTTTACTTTGCATAAGTAATAGAACTTTAGTCGCAACTGTGAGCACGTTTCATATCCAAGGAAGAGAAAAGGTAAGTAGATACTTTCTTTTGCTAATTGATGCCTATGGTCGTTGTCATTGCATGAATAGCCAATCTATTCAGGCACCTCTCTGTAAGTTATTGTTCATCTCTCTTGTTGGCGAGTAAATTAATTTTGAATTTTGGTCATAAGTTCTTGCCAAGAAACCGTAAAAAATGATATCGCATGTTTTTCTATTTTAGTTTGAAATACATACATCTATTTTTAATAGTAGGTATTGTGGTTAAAATTTTTAGAATTGTGTAGTGCGACATCATCATATTTGGAAGCTATATTTTAGCTTTCTAAACAGAAAATTCACTAGAAATAATTAACGAAAACACATGAAGAATTTTTCTCTTTAGTTATAATTTCAATCTTAAGATATGTTGCAAGTATCTTTAAGTAAGCCTCCTACTAATAGGGCTTTAAAATTGGTAATTAATGCCTAAGAAGGAGAGATCTGACAAAATAAAATGAAAGTATTGGTTAGGATTGAGTTCTGCTCATTTATACTCAAATCAATCTTAGAAATAAGAGTTACATGCACATTTTCAATTCTGCTTGTTGTATACATTTGACTATGATCAAAATTTATTCTTTATAAGTAAGGAACCAAGGAACCTTTATTTCATTCGTGAAATTCTTATGTAATATAGCTGTTGCATATTCTTATTAATATTAATCTAGTGCATGTAGATTACTACATACTTACATCATGGTAAATAAAATCAAGTGTATTAGGACACAAGATCTGGTAGAGATCTACATCTACATCATTATGGACCAATCAAAGTGGTAATACTTTTTAAAGGCTCAAGGGTGAGTCATAGTGCATTTTGGTCTATTATAACATTGGTTAAGGGTAAGACGGTGGGTTCAGGTCTGTCACGACCCAACTCCAAGTCAAGCCGTGATGGCGTCCAACACCATTGCTGGACAAGACAACAGTAAACAACTTAGTGATTTCCCATTTAGTTTTACTTATTTTTAAAATATTTGGTAAATAAAGGATTTTTAAGGCAAACAAACGGAAACATCTAAAAACAGTTATAACTATTAAATTACAACCCAAACTGAAAATCAAAGTCTACTAATGCGTGCCAAGATCTGGTGTCACAAGTATGTGGGCAATCAGTACAAAATACAAAAGATGACTATTCTACTGTCTGAAACATAATAGATAGATAAACACAAAAGAGAAACTCTGGCATGCTGCTGAACGGCTTAGAAGGAGCAGCTCACCGTGAAGTCTCGGTCCAAGATCAAGTATGCGCGCCGGGAGGGTAACTAGATGCACCAACCTCAGATCCTGTAAAATTAAGTACAAAAGCTTAGTATGAGTACATAAACAATATGTACCCAGTAAGTATCCCGCCTAACCTCGAAGAAGTAGTGACGAGGGGTCGACTTGACACTTACTAGGCCAATAATTATGTAATTAAAATATTATACTAAGCATGGATATCATGAATGATACTGCCAGTTCAACAACAGGAAGAGATAGTCCTTCTTTCATAATTATAACTTAAATTTCAGTAATACCATTTAGCAACTAATATTTCAAGGCCTTTAAGCAGAATAAATCATGGAGAATTTCTAAATAATTAGCATGCGCAATTATGCCGAGGTCGTACGACCCGATCCAATAAAATATTTAAACTGTGCACTGTCGGAGGGTCGAATAACGCGAACCATAGATGCATCTATTTACTACCGAGGTGCTCGGCCCGATCCACAAATAACAATTATTTTTCAAGAAAACAAAAGTTTCTTATTTACAATCAAGTATCTCATACAAATCTTCATGTAAATGAATTTAAACTTATACAATTCTTTTATCAATTTCTATCATGAGTAAGTGATTATATTAGCAAGTAAGGGGCACAAACATTCCAAGTATAGCATGATAGGGGTCTTAGACTACCCGAACAATAGTATAATAGTAGCTACGTACTGACTCTCGTCACCTCGTACGTACGTAGCCCCCACAATTTGGTACAAATATTTATTTAATTTACCTATGGGGTTAATTCCCTCTTACAAGGTTAGAAAGGAGACTTACCTCGTCTCAAAGCCTACTTCTCAATTCAAGAACGCGCTCTAACCTCCAAATTTGACGGCAAACGACCCGTAGCTAGTCAAATATTATATAAACTAATCAATCTATGCTCAAAGGTTCATAATTCCACCATTTAAGTGATTACCCAACCTAAATTGCAAGATTCCTAAAATTCATCCCCGGGCCCACATGCTCGGATTTCGAAATTTTTAAAGAATGTTGTTACTCATAACCTTAGGAACATGAATATAGATTTTTACTGAATTCCATAACCAATTTCATGGTTAAATCTCATTTTTATCAAAAACCTAGGTTTTCATCTAAACCCATGATTTTTCCGAATTTACATGTTATAATCTACCCATAAACTATGTATTTAACTTACATTAAGTAGAAATTACTTACCTCACAAAATTAGGTCGAAATCCCCTCTTTCAAAGCTCTTAAATCGCCCAAGAGTGAGAGAAAATGTGATACAAATGGCCTAAGTCCATATTAAATGAGCCCTCACTGCGCAACGACTTTCGCACCTGCGGTGCTTTGGGTCGTACCTGCGGTGCTTTGGGCCGTACCTGCGGTCCCGCACCTGCGGCAAATGCCTTGCAGATGCGCTTTTCCCTCATCTAGTCAGGCTCCGCATCTGCGGGCAAGAAGGGCCGCTTCTGCTAGCCTAGCCGCACCTGCGACCATGTCTCTCGCACCTGCGCTCACGCAGGAGCGCCCAATCTTCCGCATCTACGGATTCTGGGCTGCCCTCCATTTCTCACTTCTGCGGCTTGTGGCTCGCACCTGCGAGCCCGCACCTGCGGCTGACCAAGCGCAAGTGCGATTATTACAGATCTGGGAGCTTCAGCTGTTGCTCCAAGCTCCCAACTTGGTCCAAGCCTCGTCCGATTGACACTCGGGGGCTCCGGGGCCCCGCTCGAACATACCAACAAGTTTCGAATCCTAAAACGGACTCGCTCGAACTCTCGGAACGCCCGAAACAACATTAAAACTAAGAATCACACCCTAAAACCAATTGAATCAAACTTAAGAACTTCAAGTTCTTCACTTTACTTCCAATGCGCCGAAACGTACTTATACCACCCAGAATGACACCAAATTTTGCGTGCAAATCTTAAATGACACTACGGAACTATTCCCGATCTCGAAATTCCGTTTGGACCTCGATATCACCAAAACCTGCTCCAACCAAATTTAAAGAACTTCTAAAACCTTCAAGAACCAACTTTCACTATTAGGCGCCAAAACACTCCCAGATCATCCAAAACCCGATCCGAACATACACCCAAGTCCGAAATCATCATACAAACCTATTGGAACCGTCAAATCCTGATTCTGAGGTCGTTTGTTAAAAACTATTAACGAAAGTCAAACTTGGCCTTTCTAGCTAACCTTAAGGAACGAAGTATTCCGATTTCAACCCAAACTCTTCTAAATCCCGAACCAACCATCCCCATAAGTCATAAATCAGTAAAAGCAAGTACGGGAAGTCTTATATAGGGAAACAGGGTTCTAGAAAGCAAAACGACCGGTCGGGTCGTTACATTCTCCACCTCTTAAACAAATGTTCGTCCTCGAACGGGTTTAGATTCATACCTGAAGTGCTGAATAAGTGTGGATATCTTCTACGCATGTCCTCCTCGGACTCCCAGGTCGCCTCCTCGACTGGTTGGCCCCTCCACTGAACCTTTACCGCGAAAATCCTCTTGGATCTCAACTGGCGGTCCTGTCTAGCAATAATAGCAACTGGCACCTCCTCATAACCCAAGTTCTCATCTAGCTGAATAGTACTGAAGTCTAACACGTTAGACAAGTCGGCGTGATACCTCCGGAGCATAGATGCATGAAATACTGGATGAACCCCTGATAGGATGGGAGGTAAAGCAAGCTCATAAGCAACCTCCCCAACTCGCCTCAACACCTCAAATGGGCCTATACACCTTGGGCTCAATTTGCCCTTCTTTCCTAATCTCATAATACCCTTCATCGGCGAGACTTTCAACAGAACTTTCTCGCCGACCATGAATGATACATCGCGCGCCTTCTGATCAGCATAACTCTTCTGTCTGGACGATGCTGTGCGAAGTCGCTCCTGAATCAACTTTACCTTTTCCAAGGCGTCATTTACCGGATCAATACCATATAACCTAGCCTCGCCGGGCTCAAACTACCCGATGGGAGAACGACATCGCCGACCATATAAAGCCTTAAATGGGGCCATCTCGATGCTGGACTGATAACTGTTGTTGTAAGCAAACTCAGCCAAAGGCAAGAACTGATCCCACTATCCCCCAAAGTCAATCACACATGCGCTCAGCATGTCCTCTAATATCTGAACTATCCGCTCTGACTGCCCGTCAATCTGTGGATGAAACGATGTGTTGAGCTCTATACGGGTCCCCAACTCACTCTGTACGGCTCTCTAGAAATGTGAAGTGAACTGAGGGCCTCTATCTGATATGATAGAAACAGGAACACCGTGCGATCGAACTATCTCCCTAATATAAATCAGGGCCAATTTCTCTGAAGTATATGTAGTCACAACCGGAATGTAGTGTGCCGACTTGGTCAATCTGTCGACAATGACCCAAACTGCATCAAACTTTTGCAAAGTCCGCGGCAATCCGACTACGAAGTCCATAGTGATGCGCTCCCATTTCCACTCAGGTATAATCATCTGCTGAAGTAGGCCACCTGGCCTTTGGTGCTCATACTTGACCTGTTGGCAATTTAGACACCTAGCTACATACTCCACTATGTTTTTCTTCATCTGCCGCCACCAATAATGTTGTCTCAGGTCACGATACATCTTCGTAGCACCTGGGTGAATAAAATATAGAGAACTGTGTGCCTCCTCTAGAATCCTCTCCCTCAAGCCATCAACATTAGAGACACATAGATGACCCTGGAGTCGCAGAACACCATCCTCGCCAATAGAAACTTCTTTAGCACCACCCTAAAGTACCGTCTCTCTAAGAATTGCCAAGTGCGGATCATCAAACTGCCGGGCCTTGATTTGCCCCAATAATGAAGACTGAGCAACATCACATGCAAGAAATTGGCTGGGCTCTGAAATATCCAACCTCACAAGTTTATTAGTCAAGGACTGAATGTCCAGAGTTAGTGGACTCTCCTCCGCTAAAATAAATGCCAAGATACCCATACTCTCTGCCTTCCTGCTTAAGGCATCTGCGACCACATTTGCCTTGCCCGGATGATAAAAAATGGTGATATCATAATCCTTCAGTAACTCGATCCATCTACGCTGCCTCAAATTGAGATCCCTTTGCTTGAACAAATGCTGTAAGCTGCGATGATCAGCATAGACCTCACATGACACTTCATACAGATAGTGCCTCCATATCTTAAGAGCATGAACAATCGCGGCTAACTCTAGATCATGCACAGGGTAATTCTTCTCATGAATCTTCAACTGACGCGAAGCATATGCAATAACTCGCCCCTCCTGTATTAATACATAACCCAAGCCAACACATGAAGCGTCGCAATATACCGTATACATCCCCGAGAAGGAAGGCAATACTAGAACCGGTGCTGTAGTCAAAGCTGGCTTGAGCTTATGGAAGCTCACCTCATAATCATCGGACCAACAAAATGGAGCACCCTTCTGGGTCAATCTAGGAAAAGGTGCTGCAATGGATAAAAAGCCCTTTACAAACCTGCGATAATAGCCTGCTAACCCCAAGAAACTCCTAATCTCAGTCGCCGAAGTGGGACGAGGCCAACTTTGAACTGCCTCAATATTCTTGGGATCCACTTTAATACCTTCTCCTGATACAACATGCCCCAAGAATGCCATGGACTCTAGACAAAACTCATATTTGGAGAACTTAGCATATAGCTCCTACTCTCGCAATGTCTAAAGTACCACTCTCAAATGTTGTCCGTGCTCCCCTAGGCTACGTGAGTAAATCAAGATGTCATCAATGAAGACAATAACAAAGGAATCAAGATAAGGCCTAAACACTTTGTTCATCAAATCCATGAACGCCGCTGGGGCATTAGTCAAGCCGAAGGACATCACTAGAAACTCATAATGACCATATCTGGTACGAAAGGCAGTCTTCGGAACATCTGAGCCCCTAATCTTCAACTGATGGCACCCCGATCTCAAGTCGATCTTAGAAAATACCTTAGAACCCTGCAACTGGTCGAACAGATCATCGATACGCGAAAACGGGTACTTGTTCTTGATGGTAACCTTGTTCAACTGGCGGTAATCAATGCACATCTGCATAGTCCCATCTTTCTTCTTCACAAAGAAACACTGGTGCACCCCAAGGTGATACAATTGGTCTCACAAACCCTTTTGCTAACAACTCCTCAAGTTGTTCCTTCAACTCTTTCAATTCTTTCGGTGCCATACGGTACTTTGGAAATATATAGGCTGGGTGCCTAGAGCCAAATCAATACGGAAATTGATATCACGATCTGGCAGCATACCTGGAAGGGCATAAGGAAACACATTGGCAAAATCCTGGACTACTGGCACTGAATCAATCGTCGGAGACTATGCGGTGGTGTCCCGAACATAAGCCAGATAAGCCAAACAACCCTTCTCGACCATATGTCGAGCCTTCAGAAAAGAGATGACCTGATTAGCTATACTAACCGAGGAACCCTTCCACTCCAATCTTGGAAATTCTGGCATCGCTAAGATAATAGTTTTGGCATGACAATCAAGGACGACGTGGTATGGAGATAACCAGTCCATGCCCAGGATGACCTCAAAGTCGATCATATCAAGTAGCATAAGGTTCGCCCTAGTCTCGTAACCACAGAATGTGACCACACAAAATTGGTAGATCCGATCCACAACAACAGAATCGCCCACAAGAGTGGACACATAAATAGGAGTACCCAAGGACTCATGAGGAATATACAGAAAATGAGCAAACAGGGAAGCCACATATGAGTAGGTAGACCCTGGATCAAATAATACCGAAGCATCCCTACAGCATATAAAAATAATACTTGTGATCACGACATCTGAGGCCAATGCATCTGGTCTGGCCGGAAAAGCATAGAATCTGGCTGGAGCGCCGACGGGTTGGCCCCCGCCTGACTGAAAGTAGCTGATTAGCCTCCCCCTTCCTAGCCTTCACCTCTAGGACGGCCCCTACCAGCCTGCCCTCTGCCTCTGGGCGGTCGCACAGCCAGTGCTGAAATCATAGGTTGTTGGTCCTGTTGCACTGCCTTATCCCAAAGCCTAGGGCAGAATCTCCTCATGTGACCAAGATCTCCGCACTCTAAATAGCCCCTCGGTGCGGCGATCTGCTACCCTGATGTCTGATCCTGATGGCCTGTAGACCCACTGGAAGAACCCTAGATAGCCGGTGGATGGTATGCACTCTCTGGCATGGCACTAAGATAGGAGCTAGAAGAACCCTAGTGACCTGAGTACCCACTGGAAGAACCATGGAGGGCTGGTGGGCGGTAAGAAATCTCTAGTGTGGCGCAAAAATAGTAGCGCGCTGGAGCACCTCGAGGAGGTGGCAATGATAAATATGGGGGCCTGCTAGGCTGACCCCTCCCAAACTGACCTCTGCCCCTAGCCGGGGCACCTCTAAACTCTCTAGAGAAATGGGCCCTCTTGTCCTGCTGCGTCTGCTCTCTCCCTCTCTGATGGTAGCCCTCAATTCTCCGAGCAATCTCTACTACCAGCTGATAAGAAGTCCCCATCTCAACCTCTCGGGCCATATTGTCCCTAATACTGGAGTGCAGCCCCGCAACAAACCTTTGCACTCTCTCTGCGTCTGTAGGAAGTATCATAAGTGCATGGCAAGACAACTCAGAAAACCTCTCCTCATAGTCGGTCACTGACATCTGACCCTGCTCAAGCTGCTCAAAATGATACCGCATCTATTCCCTCATGGAGGGTCTATCCAGGAAAAGCTGTATGAACTCGCTCCAAGTCATGGGAGGAGAACTTGATGGTCTGCCAAGAAGGTAAAACTGCCACTATCTAAGGGCCCTACCCTCCAGCTGGAAAGTAGTGAAGTCAACCCTATGAGACTCCAGTATCTTTATGTTGTGCAGTCTATCCCTGCACCTATCAATGAAATCCTGGGCATCCTCATGACACTCGCCCCCGAAGATAGGAGTGTGTAACCTAGTGTATCTGTCTAATAACTTCTGCAGATCCTCGTCCGCAGTCGGTCTAGGCTCAGGTGCAGCCGCCGCAACTGGCTGGGCTTCGCCCACGGGAAGTGCACCCAGAATCTGATATACCGCAGCTGCGTGCCCAGGAGCCTGAGAAGTAGGGGTCTATGCTCCCCCTCCTGCTTGAGATATGGCTGGGTCCGTTGGAAATAAACCAGCCTGAGTCATGGTGTCCATGAACCGCATCATACGGCCCATGACCTCCTGAAAGCCCGGTGCTGTCATGAAATCTACCGTGGCTGGCTCTGTGGCAGGCTGTCTCCTACCTTGAGCTGGTACCCTCCCCCGGCCTCTGCCTCGTCCTCTAGCAACGGGGGGAGCAGCTCCTACCGGGTCTAGAACATCCGCCGTGCGCGTCCTCACCATCTGTGAGAGAATAGAAGAAGGAAGTTTAGTATACCATCAATTGCACGATAGGAGATGAATAATGAGTAGTTTCCTAACACCCCATAGCCTCTCAAAGATTAGTACGGACGTCTCCGCACTGATCCGCAAGATTCTACTAGGCCTGCCCATAACTTGTGAGACCTACGTGAACCTAGTGCTCTGATACCATGTTGTCACGATCCAACTCAATGCCAGGCCATGATGGCGTCCAACACCATTGCTGGACAAGCCAACAGTGAACAACTTAGTGATTTCCCATTTAGTTTTACTTATTTTTAAAATATTTGGTAAATAAAGGATTTTTAAAGCAAACAAACGGAAACATCTAAAAACAGTTATAACTATTGAATTACAACCCAAACTAAAAATCAAAGTCTACTAATGCGTTCCAAGATCTGGTGTCGCAAGTATGTGGGAAACTAGTAGAAAATACAAAAGATGAATATCCTATTGTCTGAAACATAATAGATAGATAAAAACAAAAGAGAAACTCTGGCATGCTACTGAACGGCTTAGAAGGAGCAGCTCACCGTGAAGTCTCGGTCTAAGATCAAGTATGCGCGCCGGGAGGGTAACTAGATGCACCAGCCTCAGATCCTGTACAATTAAGTACAGAAGCTTAGTATGAGTACATAAACAATATGTACCCAGTAAGTATCCCGCCTAACCTCGAAGAAGTAGTGACGAGGGGTCGACTTGACACTTACTAGGCCAATAATAATGCAATTAAAATATTATACTAAGCATGGATATCATGAATGATACTGTGAGTTCAACAACAGGAAGAGATAAGTCCTTTTTTCATAATTAAAACTTAAATTTCAGTAATACCATTTAGCAACTAATATTTCAAGGCCTTTAAGCAGAATACATCATGGAGAATTTCTAAATAATTAGCATGCGCAATTATGCCGAGGTCGTACGGCCCGATCCAATAAAATATTTAAATTGTGCACTGCCGGAGGGTCAAACGTCGCGAACCATAGATGCATCTATTTACTACCGAGGCGCTCAACCCGATCCACAAATAGCAATTATTTTTCAAGAAAACATAAGTTTCTCATTTACAGTCAAGTATCTCATACAAATCTTCAAGTAAGTGAATTTAACCTTATACAATTCTTTTATCAATTTCTATTATGACTAAGTGATTATATTAGAAAGTAAGGGGCACAAACATTCCAAGTGTAGCATGATACGAGTCCTAGACTACCCGAACAATAGTATAATAGTAGCTACGTACGGACTCTCGTCACCTCGTACGTACGTAGCCCCCACAATTTGGTACAAATATTTATTTAATTCACCTATGGGGTTAATTCCCATTTACAAGGTTATAAAGGAGACTTACCTCGTCTCAAATCCTACTTCCTAATTCAAGAACGCGCTCAAACCTCCAAATTTGACGCCAAACGTCCCGAAGCTAGTCAAACATTACATAAGCTAATCAATCTATGCTCAAAGGTTCATAATTCCACCATTTAAGTGATTACTCAACCTAAATTGCAAGATTCCTAAAATTCACCCCCTGGCCTACATGCTCGAATTTCGGAAATATTTTAAGAAGGTTGTTACCCATAACCTTAGGAACATGAATATATGATTTTTACTAAATTCCATAACAATTTCGTGGTTAAATCTCATTTTTATCAAAATCTAAGTTTTCACCTAAACCCATGATTTTTCCTACTTTACATGTTATAATCTACCCATAAAGTATGTATTTAACTTACATTAAGTAGAAATTACTTACCTCATAAAGCTAGGTCGAAATCCCCTCCTTCAAAGCTCTCAAATCGCCCAAGAGTGGGAGAAAATGTGATAAAAATGGCCTACGCCCATATTAAATGAGCCCTCGCTGCCTAGCGACTTTCGCACCTGCGGTGCTTTGGGCTGCACCTGCGGAAAATGCCTCGTAGGTGTGTTTTTCCCTCATATGGTCAGGCTCCGCATCTGCGGGCAAGAAGGGCCGCTTCTGCAAGCCTGGCCGCACCTGCGACAATGTCTCTTGCACTTGCACTTGCGCTCACGCAGGTGCGACCAATCTTCCGCATCTGTGGATTCTGGGCTGCCCTATATTTATTGCTTCTGCGGCTCGTGGCTCGCACCTGCGAGACCGCACCTGCGGCTGACTAAGCGCAGGTGCAATTATGACCGATCTGGGAGCTTCAGTTGTTGCTCCAAGCTCCCAATTTGGTCCGAGCCTCGTCCGATTGACACTCGGGGCCCCCGTGGCCCCGTCCGAACATACCAACAAGTTTAGAATCATAAAACGGACTCGCTCGAGCTTTCGGAATGCCCGAAACGTCATTAAAACTAAGAATCATACCCTAAAACCAATTGAATCAAACTTAAGAACTTCAAGTTCTTCAGTTTACTTCCAATGCGCCGAAACGTACTTATATCTCTCGGAATGACACCAAATTTTGTGTGCAAGTCTTAAACGACACCACGGAACTATTACTGGTCTCGGAATTCCATTTGGACCTCAATATCACCAAAACCCGCTCCAAACTAAATTTAAAGAACTTCTAAAACCTTTAAGAACCAACTTTCACTATTAAGCGCCAAAACGCTCCCGAGTCACCCAAAACCCGATCCGAACATACGCCCAAGTCTAAAATCATCATACAAACTTATTGGAACCGTCAAATACCGATTCTGAGGTCGTTTACTAAAAAGTATTGACCAAAGTCAAAATTAGCCTTTCAAGCCAACCTTAAGGAACTAAGTGTTCCGATTTCAACCCAAACTCTTCTAAATTCTGAACCAACCATCCCCGCAAATCATAAATCAGTAAAGGTAAGTATGTGAAGTCTTATTTAGAGAAACAAGGTTCTAGAAAGAAAAACGACCGGTTGGGTCGTTACAAAGTACCAACGCACCATGAGAATAAGACATCGGGTTTAAGTCCTGGTGCACCATAATAATAAGAGTTGGGTTTGAGTCCCAACTCATTATGGCGTAACATGCCTTTATATGAATAAGATATTGGTTTGAGTCCCAACACCATAATGATGATTGAGGCGAACAATACGCTTTTAATGAAAAAGTTATGAAGCCTGTACTACTTGATATGCTCCATTTAGTAAAACGAAGGTGGTAGCAATATGTGATAAGTCTGAAAGGAGATAAAATAATTTTTCATGAATGTACGAGGGCATGACAAGAGATGAAATAATAATTGTCATCACTATGGTAATTATAAAAGTAGAACAATAAGGGTTCTCGACGTAATCCTTCAAAAGATGAAGGAAATATTTACCATAAAATTGATATGAAAAATCTATAAAGTACTTCGCAATAATTATACTCCATTCTTTGAAGAGAATGTGACTTGTGATAAGCATTGAGAATGCAGACTCATTCCTGAAGGTGAATGCAGCAATATATGATAAAAGTAATGAATAAAGACGTGCAATGCATGATTGGATACATACCACAACTCACCTCTAAGTAAGTTTTGAGAGAAAGAAAGATAGTGAATATTACTGTGTGGTTACATGAATATGTCATTGGTCACGTACATGTGGTACACCAAAAATATTATGACATGCCTTGTAAAAGGTTATTAAAGGCAAAATTAAAGCAAGAAATAATTTTGCTTATAATGATTTTAACCATAACAGTTATTATGATATGATTTTTGTGAAGGAGACATTCACCATATGGATGGTGTGATAAAAGATCTTGTAGTACAAAATCAGTTAAGAGCTCCAGAAAAATTAATTTGTTATTACCCGGATGAATGAAATTATTCATGACATTGATATTATAGTAAGTCTCAAAAGAAACTTTTTGAGTTTTAAATATATTAGCCAAAGTGGTTGGTATTTGAGACTATAAATGAAAGGAAGATTGAATATCTTCATATTACTATAATCATACCGGGTAAATATAAAAGGTTACCCGATTTTTTTTTGTATTTGTATTACACATGTATAAGCATGATGATGGAATTACATTCCACAAGTAAACTAGAGGTTTACTGAAACAAAGATTAGTTGACATGACCGGTTGGCCATCCCGGTTCTATTATGATGCGAAAATTACTTGAGAATTCACATTAGCATATATTGAAGAAATAGAGATTCTTCAAAATTTCTCGTGCTGCTTATTCTCATGATGTTCCAGTTAAAGTTGGGATTGAATCCCTTGATATCTGAAACGAATAAAATGTGATATATATGTATGGGCCCAATCATCTGCCATGTGGACCGTTTACTATTGTATGATTTTAATAGATGCATCTATTCTATGGCGACATGTGCGTTTGTTATCAACTTGTAGTTTGGCTTTTGCAAGGCTGCTTGCTCAAATTATTAGAGCACAATTCCAGAATATAAATTATAATAATTTATAATGCTGGTTTAAATCAAAGTTGGTTTAGCAGAAACTGCATGCCTCCAATTATAGCTAAATCATTGGTTATGAGAACAAACTCCCAAATAGAAATTTGGCACTCCCTCCGTTTCAAATTATATGAAGTACTTTCCTTTTTAGTACATTCCAAAATAAATGACACATTTCTAAATTTAGAAATAATTCAACTTTAAACTCGTTATTTTACCCATTTTACCATTAATGCGAAGTTTTTATACCCACACAAATATTATGGTCCCACAAAGCTTTTATCCTTTAAGCTTTTAAGACCACCAGTTTCAAAAGTATTCTTTTCTTTTCTTAAATTTCGTGTCGAGTCAAACTACCTCATCTAAATTAAAATGGAGGGAGTACGAGATATATTATTTAATATACAGTAGCACTTGTACGCATCTAGCCAATAAGTTATGATAATTTCTCCCTATCATAATTGGTTCAGAGTCAGGAACCAAATAATTTCCATCTAGAAATATGGATGTGATATATATTATTTAATTATCCCACCACAATTCACAAAGATGGGTTCCCAAAGAAGGTTGAAAAATATGTTGGTAATCCCAACATTAGAGGGGAGAAAATGGGCAGCTAAAAAAGTGATACGTGGAATGAATTATTATGAGTACATTTAGATCCTCGTATAAGAAAATATGAACTTGAAATTAAAGTGATAATTCATTTGCAAGATATTGCCAGAGGCATTTGCTTATCCATAGCTAAATGTCATATTTCAGCTGCTAATGCTCCAATTAAAATAAAGCCCGTGATGGACATTGAGTCTATGACGCGCATAAAGCGTAATAGACTAATTGGGTCCAAAAATGAAAAATCCTTGAAGGAGTGGAGCAAATTATCAAGATGATCATAATAAGAAGGCAAGTGCTTTAGAAGAGCACCACGACGTAACATTCTATAAGACCTCATGGAAGAGGCTCATGTACCTGAAAATAATGAGATCTCGATAAGTTATGTCTTTATTGTGTGATGATGGAACCGATATAAAATGATCATCGATGATATTTTTATATAATGTAGCTCTCAATATTATTAATATTGACGGGGATCTTGAGCTCAAATCTGTCATGAAATTTGGACAGATAAATGATTGGCCAAAAAACAAATACATAATGAAAGTTGACTTCACCTGAAAATTGTGAAGTTGGACGGATAGTCCCAATACCTGAGAATATAAAGCCAGTGGAGGTATAAATATGTTTTGTGCGAAAAGAAAAGTCAAGTCAATAGACATAAAGACGACTTGTGTCACAACAAGATTTGTAAATATCATGGCATTAATTATATAGAGACATGTTCTCCTGTGGTGGATGTAGTCATTTCGGATTTTAATCTGGCAATACATGAAAAACTTGATACGCGTATAATGGAAATCATTGAAGGGTTTAAATTGTTCTGAAGTATATTAAGGTTCCCAAGAAATTTATTAAATAAGCTTTAGCAAATTCTTTTGAGAATTAAAGCGATCATGGCGTACATGATTTGTTTTTATGTCTAGTGAAATTGGTGCACTAATGTATCTTGCTAGAACTAAGAGTATAACAATATACTAGCAAGATATAGTTTTATTCCTATATGAAGATATTGGAATACTATTAGGATTATATTGCAAAAGGAATCCTTGATATAGATTTGTTTATTCTAACAAATATTGCCAAAGTTTTGTCGGTTATGCAAATGCAGGCATTTTCTGAAGTTCGTTCTTCAAACAATCTATTTGTATGTGAGGGTACTGCCATATTATTATTTCACAAGGCAATCGATTGTTGATACTTATTCAAGTCGTGTCAATATACTAGTAACTGATAAATCAAATCACTCAACACAAAAATGGATGTATGACTTTTCTTTGAAGAGAAGACTCCAATAATAGTGAACATGATGATGTTTGCTTATCTCAATTGAAAGAAGGATATATTGAAAGAGACGGAATAAATCATATATTTCATCAAAGTTCTTTATCAGACACAATCTTCACCGAACAGTGAAATAGATGTTCAATAAATTTGTTCGTTTGATAATTTGGTGATTCAATTCAACGAAGCATCATCAACCTCAACATTAGAGAAGTTGGTATACATGATCGGAGCACATCATCTCGGTGAAATAAATTGATGTTTTCATCAGGGGGAGGCAAATACGCGATATACTCTTTTTTTCTTAGCTACGGTTTTATACCACTGGGTTTTCCTTGCAAGGTTTTTTTAATGAGGCAGCAAGCAATGCGTATTACATGATATGTGTACTCTTTTTCCTTCACTAGGATTTTTTTCCAATAAGGTATTTTCCTAGCAAGGTTTTAACGAGGCACATTATCTATGGACATCCAAGGGAGAGTGTTATAAAATCTTGAATTATGGTGGATGTCCGTAACCATCAAATGAGTAATGCTCACTACTCTTCTCCATTATCTCCATAACCTCCCCCATGATCTTCTTCTCAAATGCTTAATGACATATTCAATGACATATTTATGTAGTGACCATTCCACTCAATAGTGGTCATTTCTCTCAATAATGGCCATTCTACTAAATAGTGGCCATTCCACTCACTATTTTACAATAGTGATTCTTCGCTTTTCATGTCTATATAAAGACCTTATAATAGATAGGAAAGATAACACAATTAAAAAAGAAATAAGAATCACTCTTCTATTTCTCTCTATATTTCTAAGCTTGTTTTTCCTTGTTCAATATTGTTACTTTGAGTTATATTTCATAACAACCACATATTTTTCTAATTAATGTAATTTTTTGACCCGTCTTTTATCTCCAAATGTTCTCTAGTTTCTAGAGATAAATAAAGTAGATAATTGAGGTATATTTGATAGAATAGCAAGCTAGTATAATTAAGTTAACTTAAGCAGTAATTAGTAATTACAGATAAATAGTACTTAGAATACCAAGCCATTGCCGCTAGTGGAAAGTCCTTTAGCAGATTCATCATCTACGCGTCGCTTCCTAACTGAACCGCCACTGAAATTTGTCATTCTCTGGTCCAGAACCATCGATTCATTCTGGTGATCCTAATTGACAACACTCACATTATGCGTCGTCGCCGCCGCCGTGGTTAGCAAACTATACGCCGTCTCACCTCCACCGGCATTTATCGGAAACTGCCAGATCTAGGCCAAATTAAACGCAGCGGACTGAAAACCGCCAGTGTGATTCATCATCGAAGCTTGCGGATCCATTTCAAAACCCGATCCAAGTCCGAGTCCTCATCCGGGAGAAATGGCGACATTCACGTAGGAAATGTGAATGAAAAGAAGATATACAAGGAAACTGTGTGTGAAAATGGAAGGTGTTGGTTGTTTCACCAAAAAAATATAATTTTTCGCTAAATTATTAAATTTATAGAGAGCAAAATAGCCTAATAGATACTCAGAATAGCCTAATAGACACTCATACTTGCATCGTTTTGACATCCGATCCTCATACTTTACGAGTTTTCATCTAGACACCTCCACATGATCAAAACTAATTTTTTAAATCTTTCTGACCGTTGACCAAGCTTGTGTGGCTTTGATATGTCTGAGATGGACAAATTGCGTGTAATTCACGCATACAAAGAGAGTGATACTACTAATTTTGATTATTATAAAAGGATTAAAATAAAAAAAATAGAAATAAAGTTATAAAATTAATCAAAAATAAATTTTGAAAACCCAATCCCCTCCCCCATTTTCTGCTCTTCCTCAGTTTCTCCCCTCCATGCCGTTCCAAACCCCTTGTCCCCCTCCCATTATTTACCTTGACACCACCGAAAACAATGGCTAAGGCTTAAAAATTTCAAAATCAGATAGAAATATATTAACTTTCTATGTTTTTAATAAAATAACCTTTTATTTATTCTTTCATTTTCTATATATATAATGAAAACCCAATTTATTTCTCCACTTAACTTCTAGAACTAACTTTATTTTCTTCTTCCTTTTCTTTTCTGTTAACTCAAAACAAATAGCAACGAAATTCCAATTAATCTGTTCTTCAGGTGATTTCGAGATGTTGGCGGTTCGATTTGGGGTTTTTCTTTTTCTTTTTTTACAACGGATGAAGATGAGATGTGGGATTTTATGGTGATTCCCACTGGTGAGTTTTAGAGGAAGGTGGTGGCTGTCGATTATTTGGTTATGGTGAAGAGAAATTTTTGGGGCAGTTAGTTTTTTTTTTTTTTTTTGGATGTGGTTACCAGCGGTAATAATGGGAAGAAGTTAATGGGTGAGGGTGTACTTATGGATGAAGAAGGGTTCTGCCTGATGAGATATGGAAGGATGATCTTCAATGGGGGTTGTGGAGGGTTCACGGTAGTGAGATAAGGAATGAGGTAAGCTATGGAATTGTTCTTGTTGGTAAAGGAGTCGTTTGGGATTTTTCTTCTTTTCTATACAAGAAAACACTTGCTGAGAATATAAATGATGTGGCATAGTCATTTTCTTAGGTGGTTGCTGATGTGTTATCCACTCAGCGTGATTGAGGTACACACTCGGTTAGAGGTGTTTAAAGAATTGACTTTGATCAAGTGGAGGTGTCTGGATGAAAACTCGTAAAGAATAAGGACCGGGATGTCAAAACGGTGCAAGTATGAGTGTCTATTAGGGTATTTCGCTTTTATATAATGAGGGGTTAGATCTAGTTAGGAGTGGCAAATGGGTGGATCGGGTTGGATTTGGTTAGGGTTGAAAACGGGTAATGAAACAATAAATCTCGACCCATATTTAATACGGATAAAAAACGGGTTAACAAACAAATAATATGGGTAACCATATTATCCACGACTTCTTGAATATCAACACTTTTGAGAGAATTTCTAGTCTCCCAAACTTGAGGAACCCCCAATTTGAGGCTTTACAAATGTAAATGTTAAGCCCATTAGTTATCCATTGGTTACCCATTGGTTATCCATTTTCTAAATGGATAATATGGTCCTTATCCATATTTGACACATTTTTAAAAAGTTCATTATCCAACTCATTTTTAGTGGATAATATGGGTGGTTAACTGTGTTCTTTTAACTATTTTGCCACCCCTAGATCTAGTTAAGGATAATAACTCTTTGTATATTAGATGGGACAAATTCCGTATGTGGTTGGTGACAATAAATTTTGAATTCTCTTAAAGTAAGAAAATTAAGGGAGATATAGCCAACAATAAATGTCAATAAATGATATTTAAGTAAATAGAGAGAATAAATCACCCAATAATGAATGAGCTGGTTGAATATTTTGCCAGACAATGATGAATGACAGATAGATCCATGATTCACATGAACGGTCCTCAAATCTGATGGAAAGTGGGGAACAATATGAACAAGAATCTTTGTAAAAGGGTAATCTTTATGTTTTTTTCCGAGGGAAAGTCCTTGTAACACCCCGAAAAATTTCGATGCACTTAAGCGCTATTAAGAAAGTCGATGTGCGCTAATTATATTATTTTGTGTGAAGACGGGGTCTATTAATGGGATGAATATCAATTGGATATGATAATAAGTATATGAGTCATATTATAAGTGATGTGGGGTCTAGGGAGATCCCTAAGTCCAAGTCAAGTTGGAAATTTCATGATAGACTAAAGTTCCAAATGAGTACGTACAAGACCGAATTTTGGACGGTAATATCTATATATATGTAAGGATTTAGGTGATTTATGACATATCAAATTAAAGTTATTTGAGTCTAGTTTCTAACGCTTCAAACCGTTTGTCATTTGGACATTCCTACAAGAAGTTATGACCAAATTACCAAAGTCTGGCAGAGGAGCCTGCGGATGCGAAGCATCCGAGGCCGCGTCCGAAAGAGAGGCTGGTAGTGAAGTACTGCCATAGCGTCCAGGTCCACATCCAACTTTTAAAGAGGAGTGAAGTGGGGATGCGAAGCATCCAGGGCCGCATCCGAAACCCAGAAATCTGGCCCTATAAATACAAGGTCGGGTAAAGAGGGTATTTTGTGCATTTGGGGCTTAGGGTTCTTGAAGTGAAGGGGTGATTTTGAGCTCAAAACAAGTCCAATCGACCAAGGTAAGTTGTTAATGATGTTTTGAGTTGATTACTACTCAATATACATGAGTTCTAACATCATTCTTACATCCAAATACAAGATTTCATTATCAAATCCTCAAGAACACAAAAATCACCAAAGTTGTGATTTTTCAAGATTGATCTACTAGAAGTAATTCCAATGCTTCAAACTCGTTTATTATGAGTAGTTAGAATTATTTGAAGTATTTGTTACAAGTTTTAATGGTTGGTAGATTGGATTATAAAACTCTAGTTCATGGAATGAATAGTACTTTTGAGAAAATAAGAGAGAAGGTGAATGGTATAATCTTGGCGATGAAATTTATGAATACAATGAACCTATGGGATTTGTTACTAATATTATTCTCATTGGATGTTGTTATTGTATATTGAAGTTGATTAGTGTAGTGCATGGTTGTAGTATCATTAAGGGAAGAATTTGAGGTATGTTGGCTAAACTTTCTCTCTTGGAATTGAATTCCATAATGTTCCCGTAAGTTTTAAAGTTTGGATTGCATATTAAAATATTGTGGCTTTGAGTCACATTTTAAATGAGAACTAGTATACCAATTGGGTGAGAAAAACTCGATATGCTTAAGACTCAAAATTGCTCATATGTGTGCCTAAAGTCTTGATTGGAAATGTCTTATTGTTGATAACCTATAAAGGTGATTGGAAATGAAATAAGTGAATTGGGGATATAGAGTGTAGCCAACGTGCCAAGAATTTAAGTTATGACTGTGGCTAGTAGTGCAAATAATTTGATATAATGCGATAAAGAATATGAAATGAGCCTCGACTCAACTGTGTTAAAAGTAATTTGGAAAATAGAATTTGCCTAAGAGCTTTTGTACTCAATTCATGCCCATTAGTGGCTGCTTTAACTAATGCTTTGCTTTATAAATATATCCAGTGTGATTCGAGTTCTATATACTCATGTGTTGAAATTGTACATTGTCATTGCTGGGGAAGAGTATTGCAAGAGTAAATGGTGCATCCATTGTTTATGATTTTTCATGTGTGTTTCTATTGTTGGTTGGTATGCCCCATTCTTTGGAAAGAAACCATTTGTGTTTGAAGTTCCCATTTCAAATGGATTTGACGTATATGATTTCTGAAACTTTCTATATGTTGATATTTGATGGTGATCTTTGAAATTGAAAGAGGTGAAAGTGTGGAATATGAAATACGACCACCGTGCCAGGAACAAAGAATCTTGTGAATGGCCAAATGAGCCAAGGAAATATCGTCGTTATGAATGACTGGAAATACTAATGAGAATTTATACAATGTGAAAGATGTTGAGGTGAGTACAATTGTAATTATCTTACCTCTGTGTGCAAATCAAAAATAAATATTTTTGGGAGTATCATTAGTAAAACCGAAGAAGGGTGGGTCATAAGGCCCACACCTGAAACTACACATGCCGGTGTAGGGGTGGATTGTGGTTATTCCCCTTATTTGGGATGTAATTGTGATATTATTTCCCTTAATTGGGATGAACTGGTAATAATTGTGGAATGGAAAAGTCAACCCACACGGCATATGTGGGAAGACGGCCTAGCTGATCGGGTGGAGATCGGACTCTATATGGCGCACATGGTGATACTACTCTTGGTAACAACTGTTTTTCGCATCATCTGTCAAATCACATTGTCTGTGGGGAGATGGCCTAGCCGATCGGGCGTGATCGGACTCCATGCTAACAAAGACGATGGAATATTGGTGCTAATGATCTCCCAATCAAAAATATATATTATTTTTGTATTTTGAAAATTATCATGTTTTTAACTGGACATTTGGATATTGTGGATGGTGACTTGCTGTTTCTATGTGTTACCTTTTCTTATATGGGCATTCTATTTTGAAAAAGGACTTTCAGCTATACATACTAGTGCGATTCAATAGTACTAACGTCCCTTTTGCCGGGGGCGCTGCATCTTTAAATGGATGCAGGTTGTTCTACAGTAGGTGATATTGATCAGTGATAGCAGTACATTCTTTTCAGCTGATTTGGTGAGCCCCACTTCATTTTGGGGTCATTTATTTATTTTTTATGTACTGTGTTTTGAGGTATAGCCGGAGCCTTGTTGCCGACATTTCCATATTACTCTTCTATTGTACTTAGAGGCTCCGTAGACAAGTTGTAGGTTGTGGTTGATGTTGGGAATTGAATTAGAAATGTTGATAATTGGAGATCATGTTTTCCATTAATTCTATAAACTCGTAATGTTTTGGAAATTATGAATGAATCTGCTAATGGGAATAAAAAAGAAGTTGTTAATAAAATCTTTTTAGTGAATGATTAATGGAGTATATCTCCTCTTTATTCATGGATGAGTTTGGGTAGAAGGAAATCTAATAGGCTTGCTCAGCCGGGTTCTCTCGGTTGAGCGCCGGTCGCGCTCCCCGAGTTTGGGGCGTGGCAAACTTGGTATCGGAGCCTAAGGTTTTAAAGTTTCCTAGGATGTCTCGGAGCCGTGTCTAGTAGAGTCCTTATTATCGGTGTGTTGTCGACCACATCTATAATTAGGATGCTACATGGGCATTTAGGAATAATACCCTTCTTTGATATTCTGAATCGTGCGATGAAATTGTTCTTCCTCTAACTCATACGTTGAGGTTCAAGGTAAGTTTAAATGCTCTTTTGGTTTATTCCAAGTGATGTTGTCATGTGACATGACGAATGGGTGAAGGTCTGAATATTAAACAGATGGGACATGTATCATGTTGAATGAATGGTATGGCCATATGAGACAAGTATATAGTACCAACATATTGTCTAGACCAAAGGGGAAATGTTTGAAATAGATTGAAAGAGGATGAATACTTGTTACGAACCAAACATGTTTAACATGATAACTCTTAGGCTGCAATACCAGGAAACACTATTGGTGACTACAATACTGGGAATAAGGTGAGTTACTCATCGAGAATGGAATCAAGTGGACTAAGTACTACACTTATAAGGAAAATGAGAAGTCGTCGTTGACGAATATAGGAGGATCTCAAGTTTCAGAAAAGGCCCTGTTCTGGCTAAATATATATGAAGAGTGTCGATATGTGTTTTGGAAAGTGTTTAGCAGTAAAGAGGAATCGTGAGAATGTTCACAAGGGAAGTAGAGTTGTTTCTTAAAATCCTATAAAACTTATAATGAAGAAAGAGGGTGGCTAAGAAAGGTCTGAGCACGATGTTACTTCACATATTGAGGCAATGCCATGCAGGTTGATGTTATCAAGGTGTAAGTACGAGCAAGTAGATGTTATTCATCTGAAACAAATGCCCCCATAAGAAAACTAACCTAGTAATGTATTTTGTTCCGAAATTTGGTAAAAACAAGTTGCAAGTACTAATAAGATTGTAACGGTATCAAGGAAATTTTTGTAGAACTCAATTCCTAGGAGGTCATATGAAAGAGAAATCTGATATAGATATTCCACTAATGATGAAATATGGCAAGATGATCATTTATGCCTCTAGGCAACTCAAGAATCATGAGAAAAACAATCCAACACATGACTTAGGACTTGCAGCTATGATTTTACATTAAAGGTTTGGCGTAGTTAAATGTATGGGGTACAGGTGGACATATTCACGGACCAAAGGATCATTCAATATATTTGCAAATAGAAGAAATTGAATCTAAGGTAGAGAAGATGGCATGAGTTACGTAAGGATTACGGTATCAATATTCTATATCCTCCGGAGAAGCCAATGTTATGGCGGATGCTCTTACCCAGAAATCTATGGGTAGTTTGGCTCACTTGGAGGTATGTCAAAGGCCGTTGGCCAATGAAGTTCATAAATTGGCTAGTTTGGGAGTTTGTATTGCGGACTCTAATGAAGAAGGGGTAATTGTACAAAATAGGGCTGAATCATCGCCTGTTGTGAAAGTGAAAGAGAAGCAATACAGCGATCCATTTTTGGGGCAATTGAAGGAGGGGATTCAAAAACATAAAACTATGGGTTTTTTTCTTGGCATGAATGATGGTACACTAAGGTACTAAGGGCGACTTTGTATTCCAAATGTGGATGGTCTCCGGGAAAGAATTATGACTGAAGCTCACACGTTTAGGTATTCCGTGCACCCAGGTTCTACGCAAATGTATCATGATCTCAAGGAAGTCTATTGGTGGAATGATATAAAGAGGAATGTGGCAGACTTTGTGGCAAGATGTCCGAATTGTCAGCAAGTGAAGGCCGAACACCAGAGGCCTGGTGGGTTGGCACAGAACATAGAAATTCCAATGTGGAAGTGGGAGATGATCAATATGGACTTTGTGGTAGGATTACCTCGCATATGCACAAGTTTGACTCAATTTGGGTGATTATGGATCGACTCACGAAGTTAGCACACTTTTTGCCGGTTAAGTCTACCGACACAGCAGAGCAGTATGCTCAGTTGTATATCAAAGAAATAGTCAGGTTGCATGGCACCCCAGTTTTCATCATTTCTAATCGGGGAGAACGGCTAATTTTTGGAAGAAATTTCAGCAAGGTTTGGGTACTCAAGTGAATCTTAGTACACCTTTTCACCCACAAACTGACGAGCAGGCAGCGGACTATTCAAACGCTTGAGGGTATGTTGCGCGCTTGTGTTCTAGACTTCAAAGGTATTTGGGATAATCATTTGCCACTCATAGAATTTGCCTACAATAATAGTTATCATGCTAGCATTCAAATGGCACTGTTCGAGGCTTTATATAGTAGGAGGTGTAGATCTCCCATTGGGTGGTTCGAAATTGGGGAAGCAGAGTGGATAGGGCCACACCTCGTGCATCAGGCTATGGATAAAGTTAAAATCATTAAGGAGCAGTTAAAGATTTCTCAGAGTCGTCAGAAATCTTATTCGGATAATCGTCGTAGAGATTTGGAGTTCCAAGAAGATGATTGGGTATTCCTGAAAGTTTCTCCTATGAAGGGTGTAATGTGATTTGGTAAGAAAAGGAAAATTGAGTCTGAGGTATGTCAGACCATACAAAATCATTCAGAGGATTGGTGAGGTGGCATACAAGCTTGAGCTACCACCTGAGATGTCATTAGTACACCCGGTGTTTCATGTGTCCATGTTAAAGAAAGTAGTTGGAGACCCGATAGTCATTGTTCCAATTGAGACTATTGAGGTTAATGAAGAATTGACTTATGAAGAGATTCCGGTTTCTATTATTGACCGGCAAGTCCGAAAGTTGAGAAATAAAGAAATTACATCTATAAAAGTGTTATGGCGAAACCAACACGTGGAAGAGGGTACTTGGGAGGCTGAGGAGGAAATGAAGAAAAATTATCCTTATTTATTTGAATAGCCATGTATTTATAAAGTTGTGATCTATGAAAAATATTCTAAGAGTTGCTTTCTATGCATTTTGTATCATTTGAACAATTGGCGTTAAGGGTGTTCTTTTCCAGAAATATATTGCTTATGAGGCCACATTTGGTGTTGTTTTGTATGATTACGTCATTGGATTATGTATATGTCGTTAGGATTGGTTTCTAGGGTTCTCTGGTAGGTAGACAGACCCAGTTATAGGGAAACTCTGCCGGCCGAAACTTTTACGAATTTGTAAAGATAGCCAAATTTTAAGGGCCATAAGTTCAAATTTCGAAAAGGAAGTATGAGATCGATGTAGTCATGAGTTCCTATGTATAATGATTGGAGGTATAAGGATAGCTTTATTCTTAGAAGTGACTTGTGAAACATTCGAGGACAAATTCTCTAAAGTGGGGGAGAATGTAACACCCCGGAAAATTTTGAAGTACTTAAGCGCTATTAAGAAAGTCGATGTGTGCTAATTATATTATTTTGTGTGTAGACGAGGTCTATTAATGGGATGGATATCAATTGGATATTATAATAAGTGTAGGAGTTATATTACAAGTGATGTGGGGTCTAGGGAGAGCCCTAAGTCCAAGTCAAGTTGGAAATTTCATGATAGACTAAAGTTCCAAATGAGTACGCACAAGACCAAACTTTGGACAGTAATATCTATATATATGTAAGGATTTAGGTGATTTATGACCTATAAAATTAAAGATCTTGGAGTCTAGTTTCTAATGCTTCAAACCGTTTGTCATTTGGACATTCCTACAAGATGGTATTACCAAATTACCAAAGTCTGGCGGAGGAGCCTGCGGATGCGAAGCATCCGAGGCCGCGTCCGAAAGAGAGGCTGGCAGTGAAGTGCTGCCATAGCGTCCAGGTCCGCATCTAACCTTTAAAGAGGAGTGAATTTGGGATGCGAAGCATCAAGGGCCGCATCCGAAACCTAAAAATTTGGGCCTATAAATACAAGGTCGGGTAAAGAGGGTATTTTGTGTATTTGGGGGTTAGGGTTCTTGAAGTGAAGGGGCAATTTTGAGCTCACAATAAGTCCAATCGACCAAGGTAAGTCGTTAATGATGTTTTGGGTTGATTATTACTCAATATACATGAGTTCTAATATCATTCTTACATCCAAATACAAGATTTCATCATCAAATCCTCAAGAACACAAAAATCACCAAAGTTGTGATTTTTCAAGATTGATCTACTAGAAGTAATTCCAATGCTTCAAACTCGTTTATTATGAGTAGTTAGAAGTATTTGAAGTATTTGTTACAAGTTTTAATGGTTGAAAGATTGGATTATAAAACTCTAGTTCATGGCATGAATAGTACTTTTGAGAAAATAAGAGAGAAGGTGAATGGTAATCTTGGCGATGAAATTTATGAATACAATAAACCTATGGGATTTGTTACTAATATTATTCTCATGTAATGTTGTTATTGTAGATTGAAGTTGATTAGTGTAGTGCATGGTTGTAGTATCATTAAGGTAAGAATTTGAGGTATGTTGGCTAAACTTTCTCTCTTGGAATTGAATTCCATAATGTTTCCGTATGTTTTAAAGCATGGGTTGCATATTAAAATGTTGTGTCTTTGAGTCATGTTTTAAATGAGAACTAGTATACCAATTGGGTGAGAAAAACTCGATATGCTTAAGACTCAAAATTGCTCATATGTGTGCCTAAAGTCTTGATTGGAAATGTCTTATTGTTGATAACCTATAAAGGTGGTTGGAAATAAAATAAGTGAAATGGGGATATAGAGTGTGGCCAACGTGCCAAGAATTTTAGTTATGACTGTGGCTAGCAGTGCAAATGATTTGATATAATGCGATAAATAATATGAAATGAACCTCGACTCAACTATGTTAAAGTTGATTTGGAAAATAGAATTTGCCTACGAGCTTTTGTACTCAATTCATGCCCATTAGTGGCTGCTTTAACTAATGCTTTGCTTTATAAATATATCCAGTGTGATTCGAGTTCTATATACTCATGTGTTGAAATTGTACATTGTCATTTCTGCGAAAGAGTATTGCAAGAGTAAATGGTGTATCGATTGTTTATGATTTTTCATGTGTGTTTCTATTGTTGGTTGGTATGCCCCATTCTTTGGGAAGAAACCATTTGTGTTTGAAGTTCCCATTTCAAATGGATTTGACGTATATGATTTCTGAAACTTTCTATATGTTGATATTTGATGGTGTTCTTTGAAATTGAAAGAGGTGAAAGTGTGGAATATGAAATACGGCCATCGTTCCAGGAATAAAGAATCTTGTAAATGGCCAAATGAGCCAAGGAAATATCGTCGTTATGAATGACTGGAAATACTAATGAGCATTTATACAATGTGAAAGATGTTGAGGTGAGTACAATTGTAATTATCTTACCTCTGTGTGCAAATCAAAAATAAAATGTTTTTGGGAGTATCATTAGTAAAACCGAGGAAGGGTGGGTCATAAGGCCCACACCTGAAACTACACGTGCCGGTGTAGGGGTGGATTGTGGTTATTCCCCTTATTTGGGATGTAATTGTGATATTATTCCCCTTAATTGGGATGAACTGGTAATAATTATGGAATGAATAAGTCAACCCACACGGCATATGTGGGAAGACGGCCTAGCTGATCGGGTGGAGATCGGATTTCATGTTGCGCACATGGTGGTACTACTCTTGGTAACAACTTTCTTTCGCATCATCTGTCAAACCACATTGTCCGTGGGGAGATGTCCTAGCCGATCGGGCGTGATCGGACTCCGTGATAACAAAGAGGGTAGAATATCGGAGCTAATGATCTCCCAACCAAAAATATATATTATTTTTGTATTTTGAAAATTATCATGTTTTTAACTGGACATTTGGATATTATGGATGGTGACTTGTTGTTTCTATGTGTTACCTTTTCTTATGTGGGCATTCTATTTTGAAAGAGGACTTTTATCTATACATACTAGTGTTATTCGACAGTACTAACGTCTATTTTACCGGGGGCACTGTATCTTTAAATGGATGCAGGTGGTTCTACAACAGGTGACATTGATCAGTGATAGCAATACATTCTTTTCAGCTGATTTGGTGAGCCCCACTTCATTTTGGGGTCATGTAATTGTTTCTCATGTACTGTGTTTTGAGGTATAGCCGGGGCCTTGTTGCGGGCATTTCTATATTACTCTTCTATTGTACTTAGAGGCTCCGTAGACAGGTTGTAGGTTATGGTTGATGTTGGGAATTGAATTAGAAATGTTGATAATTGGAGATCATGTTTTCCATTAATTCTATAAACTCGTAATGTTTTGGAAATTATGAATGAATCTGCTAATAGGAATGAAAAGGAAGCTGTTAATAAAATATTTTCAATGAATGATTAATGGAGTACAACTCCTCTTTATTCATGGATGAGTTTAGGTAGAAGGAAATCTAATAGGCTTGCTCGGCCGTGTTCTCTCGGTTGAGCGCCGGTCACGCTCCCCGAGTTTGGGGTGTGACAGTCCTCTTCTCAAAAGTGTTCTTATCAGAATCAATCTTTCATGCCCCCATCATTGTCCCATCTTTCAATATATATAGGGCATTTTTTCTAAGAATCCCTAATAGTACAAATGCAGAGAATATTCACTAGAATATTCCCTTTTAATACCTTATCTTGACAAATTAGTCGTTACAAGTCTTATCATCAGTAGTCGATCTCGACCTCGACCCTTGCTGATATCTTGATTATGATAACCGTCGATATCTTGACCACGACTCATGTCGTCACCTCGACCATTGACCTCGTAGCGTCTTGGGCGAGCTCGACCGATAACTTTCTTTAATGTCATATTATGCTAAATATTCTAAAAATGGATTTGTCTTATACATTGGTACGTAGAGTACCTACTAGCATACACTAGCGACTACAAAGAGGAGAAGAAGGGGGGAGATTCTTTGGGAGTTTGAAAAGAAATGACTTTGAATTAGGTTTTTCGAATGGGTCCAGTTCTAGTGTTTATTGTTTATCTAGTTAATCTATTCACGCTTCCCGCGATTATATTGTATTATATTGTTTGATGAATACAATATTTGAATAGATTGTATCATTTGCCGTTATTTTAGGATATCATGCACCAATAATATAAAGAATAAATTTACAACATTACTAAGAAAACATAGGATATGAAGTAGAATTATTATATATAAAGTAGGGTTGTTTACCCTTAAAATGGATAACAATTGAATTTATACGCGGTTTTAGATATATGTGGATTGATTCAACACAAATGATCAAGAATGTTAGATAAGTGAATTAAAGATAAAATAAATAACCAAACCAGTTGTGACGTTGAGTCCAAGCTCGGATCTAAGCTTAACAATTTTTCTGCCCTCGATTCAGAGCTAAACGTGTATGAAGAGCTATGATTAAAATAAGAACCTTTCAATAACTAGAAAGCAGAGAAACAAGTTTGTATTGACTTGATATGTGTGTTACAGTGTTCCTATTGAATAAAAACTACCTCTTTTATATAGTGGGAGAGTTTTATCTCTAGTACAATTCTAAGAAAGGTAAAACTATTCTTTTTCATTAATCACTGATCTGCTCCCAATGTGGGCCGAGATCTGTGCAGTGATATCCGGTGGGATCTGGATATCGGGGCCCTCTGTTAGTCATGTGCAACCATTTTTGTGTTCCCCGAGGTCTCGGAGCTCATTCCGGGTTCGGAGAAGTGTTGTCTTCTCGAGCACTCTGTTTGGACCCCAGTACGAGAGGTCTCTAGCTCCGAATTCGATCCCATGCGGTCACGTTCAGGTTTAGTTTGACCCATCGAAATATCAAGGTATATGTTACCCCCGGTTTCACCTATATACAGATAGTCCCCTCGTTTCCTAGAGAGTAGGTTTGCCGAAAATATGGGAGATGATAGATGACCCCCGGTTCCTTCCTTCGCACATTACAATCTAGATGACGAATAGGCCGAAACATCCCATCAGTCGCGTCGTTCTGACTTCGGACACGTGTCGTTCACGAATAGGTTGGTTCCTTCGAATGCAAAACGTCGCTTACTTACCCTATAAAAGCTTTTCCCCTTTGTACTTTTTCCATTTTTTGATCCAAGATTCCACCTTCAAAATTTCTAGATGTTACCAACTCTTTCAAACCTTCATATCTTCATCTTTGATCTTTAAATTTTCATAATTGTTCTTAGGTTCCTACCTAGATCTTCATCCTACCTTCAAATCTTCGTACTCTTTTATTCAGCCTTCAAACTTGTTCCTTCAAACCTTTATACTTTTTCTTTAAATTTTCAAATTTTCTCACATAGTAATGGCTATAACTTCCAAATTAGTTCCTCAGCATGCTGCCTCTTGATCTTCCCACCCTGCCACAGATACTGAGGAGGCTGCCTCCGAGGCAGCTGCTCCCGAGGCCTCCCCCGAGCCCCCATGAAAAGCTTTATACCCAGGGGTTGTTCAATCGCAGACGACTTCAAAGTCGAGAAGGCCTTATCCAAACAGGACTGGGGTGAGGGAGAATGGAGATACATATGCTCCATTACTGAAGATGTCCTTCCCATAGTCCGAGAGGACTGTAATGGGAAGGCAAGGATATGGTAGTCCCCGGGACCAAGGATGATATCACTACCCACGTGGAGGGGTATTCAAGTGTTTATACTTACCTCTTGACGTCGGGGCCGGTAAACTCGATAGTTTTGGCCTTCTGTAAGAGATACGAGGTATGCCTCAGGCAAATCCACCCGTCTCTTTGTAGGATCGTGATCCTCCTTCGTTACTTCGTAAAAAACACCGAGTCCTCTCGGTTTACCTTTGACCATCTACTTCGTCTGCACAGTCCCCGAAAAGTTTGAAGGGGACTAATCAAGCTTACTTGCTGGGCCAGTAAGGCCCCCTTTTCGAGCATCAACGATGATCGAGACCGATGCTGGCAGGGGCGCTTTGTTTGGGTGAAAACGGAAGATTTGATTCCTCCTAAATTTCTGCAATTTCCCCAGAAGTGGAATGCGTCTCGTAAGTATAGCCTTCTCTTAGGTGTCAAGTTCCCTTTGTTTCCTTTCTCACCATCATTATTTGTGGTTGTGTAGTTGTTGCCCAGATGCTTAATGCGGTCTCCCGGTTCAAGGAGCAGATCGAAGGCATCTTCCAGCAGATGTCGTATTTCGAGCGCTCGTGGCGCGGTCTTTTGAAGGGCAGATGGGAGGCCCGTTCTCACGATATGGTTCTCCTTTGAATAGTTATTACTATGCCACAAACTCACACAACACTGTTCTTTCTTCTTTCCTTTACAGGTTTGCATAAGACCACCAAGCTTAGGCCACTAGAAGGGGACGAATATGTGCCCTTGTCCATTGATCCCTCCATTACAGGGCAACCCTGGGTTGCTGCGGAGGAGAAGAAGAGAAAAAGGAAATCCTCGGGGTCAGAGGGGCCTGAGGTGAAGATAAAAAAAAGGTCGGCCACTCGGGCTCGCAAGCCCAAGAAGAATACCGGGTCCTGGGTACCGGGCTCTAATATGCTTTACCGGCTCAAGGATGAGCCTAAAGAAGATGATATCTTTGTCGCCCATAGACCGACCCCTGCTAGGGAGCAGGCGGTGGCCGAGAAAGAGAGCCATGAGGTCGATCTCCCTCTGGCTTGAGAAGCCGAAATGAAGACCGTGATGGCGCCTAACATTTCACTTGCTAGGAAAGCCAATGTTAGAATAATTTAACCATTTTTAACAATTCATCTTAATTAAATAGTAATGAAACCAACAACTGGAATAATATTTGAGTTTAAATGAACAAACCAAAATAATAATGATATCTAAATACTATCCCAGAACTAGAGTTACAAATTCACGAGCTTCTAGAATAATACAAACAAGGGTCTGAATAAAATAAAGCTATCTGAAAGAAAGCACACATCTAAGATAAAATAGAAAGGGACTTTAGAGTTGCGAACGACGTGCAACTATACGTCAAGTCTCCTCTGATAGCCGAATCCGAGCAAATCTACAGTACGCCACTGGGACCAACTCCGGTATCTGTGCCAATGTAGAGTGTAGTATGAGTACAACCGACCCATGTACTCTGTAAGTGCCGAGCCTAACCTCGATGAAGTAGTGACGAGGCTAAGGCAGGCCGCTTACATTAACCTGTATGCAATAATAATAATAATAATAATAATAATAATAATAATAATAATAATAATAATAATAATAATACTAATAATAATAATACTAATAATAATAATACTAATAATAATAATAATAATAGTAATAATAATAGTAATAATAATAATAATAATATTATTATTATTATTATTATTATTATTATTATTATTATTATTATTATTATTATTATTATAACAGGAGTAGAGGTAAGACAGGTATATCATATCAATAATTAAAGTCAATTCAGCAGTCATAACCAATTATTTCTTTTATCATACTGTTGTGGCGTGCAACTCGTTCCCACAATATAATCCTTCAATTAATTTCCGTTGCGGCGTGCAACCCGCTACAACAATATAAACTTAGAATAAAATCCGTTGTGGCGTGCAACCCGATCCAATAATATAATCTTCTAATTAAACTCCTTTGCGGCGTGCAACCCGCTCCAACAATATAAACTTAAAGTAAAATCCGCTGACGCATGCAACCCGATCCAATAATATAATTTAACCACACTTAAATATAAAACCACTCCAATAAATACCACATTTAACAAGAAATTATTAGGCAACAATGTATACAACAATTATGAATTGTGTAGGAAATAAGTAATGGCAATTAGCAATTAATTGCGGAAATCAGGGAGAAAATAGATAATTTAATATTTAATATGCTAAATGTTAAATAAAAATTAAGACACATAAGTCAAATAAGCATGTAGCAGTTATAGTATGAATTCAAGACATAATATTAGACAGGGAATATGAGAGAAATAATTAATATAATAATTAATTCATGATTTAAAATAATTTATGATTTTCAGATAAATATGCAAACAATCAATTTGATGACGTATAGGCACTCGTCACCTCGCTTATACATCGTTACACATGAAATTTACGTAACAAATAATTCAAGGGTTCTATTCTCTCAAGTCAAGGTTAACTACGACACTTACCTTGTTTCGCAATTCAAGTCATCACTCCACGACTTTTCATTTCGAATTATCCTCCAAACGAATCAAACCTAGCAATTTATTTACCAATAATTCAATTTCAGCTTTAGAAATTATTCACAATTCGAAAGAGACTTAATTTAAGTCATTTTCGAAAAGTCAACGTAGGGCCCATTTTTCGGAACCTGACGAAAAATCACGGAATTCAAACACCCATTCCGATACGAATTCAACCATACTAAAATTATCGAATTCCGACATCGAATTGTCTTTCAAATCCTAAATTTTCGTTTTTGGAAAGTTTTACAAAAATTCCAATTTATTTCATCTAAATTCGTAATAAACGATGAATATAAATATGTATTTATGAAATATAATCACTTTCGGATATAGAACACTTACCCAAGTCGAAGTCGTGGAAAACATCTTTGGAATCGCCCAAATCTGAGACTCAAAACTAAAAAATGAGCAAAAATGGCTAACGCCCGATTTTATGTATTCTGTCCAGCATTTTCGTATCTGCGGACTCGCATTTGCGAGACAAAGCTCGCATCTGTGAAATGAGCTTACCAAACGGGTGTCCTCATCTGTGGAAAATGAGCCGCATTTGCGGCTGCGCAGAAGCGCATGAAGAGCAGCAGAAATGGTCCTTTCGCATTTGCGGTCGCTGAGCCGCGTAAGCGATGGTCGCATCTGCGATCATTTGCTCGCAGAAGTGAGAAGGCTGCCCAGGCTCCAAATTGAAGAAGCGACAAGATCTCCACAGAAGTGGGGCCGCACCTGAACTCCAAAAGTCGCAGGTGCGAAACACCAAAACCAGACCTGCAAATGTTTACAAAATTAGTCCGAAACTCGTCCAAAACTCACCTGTGCCCCTCAAGACCTCGTCCGAATATTTCCACAAGTCCAATAACATAATACGGACTTACTCGGGGTATCAAATCACATCAAATAACGTTGAAACTACAAATCACAACTCGATTCAGACTTAATGAATTTCAAACTTTTCACTTTACAAAACGCGTGCCGAAACGTATTAAATGAATCCGGAATGATTTCAAATTTGGCGCACAAGTCATAAATGACGTAACGAAGCTATTCTAACTCTCGGAATCTCAATGTGAGTCTGATATCGGTAAAGTCAAATTCGTGGTCAAATTTTAAATCTTTAAGCTTCCAAACTTCTAATTTTCAATAAATGGCGATAACTCAAGCTAGGGACCTCCAAATTAAATTTCGGGCATACACCCAAGTCCCAAATTATGATACGGACCTACGGAAACTGTAAAAATACAGAATCGGGTTCGTTTTCTCAAAATATTGACCGAAGTCAACTCAAATAAGTTTTGAAGCTCAATTTCACATTTTAATCAATTTTTCACATAAAAACTTTCCGAAAAGATTTGCGGACTGCGCACACAAGTCGAGAAATGCTGAAAGGTGCTATTCGAGGTCTCAGAATACAGAAATGAATGTTTATAATTAAGGATGACATATTGGGTCATCACATTCTCCACTTCTAAAATAAATTTTCGTCCTCGAACGGAATTAGAAAAATATCGGAGGTGGTGAAAAGGTATGGATATCTACTCCGCATGTCCGACTCGGACTCCCAGGTAGCTGCGTCAACTGACTGACGTCTCCATTGCACCCGAACTAAAGGATAACACTACTTCAACTGTCGGACATGCCAGGCTAGAATAACTACCGACTCCTATTTATAAGTCAAATCCTTGTCCAATTGGACTGAGTTGAAATCTAATACATGGGACGGATCACCATGGTATTTTCGGAGCATGGATACATGGAACACCTAATGAACTGCTGATAAATTAGGTGGTAGTGCAAGCCTGTAGGCTACTTCATCCACCCTTTCAAGAATTTCAAAGGGTCTGATATACCTAGGGCTAAACTTGCACTTTTTTCCGAATCTCATTACACCTTTCATAGGTGAAACTCGGAGCAATACTCTTTCTCCCGCCATGAATGCAACATCACAAACTTTACGGCCGACATAACTCTTTTGCCTAGACTGAGTTGTGCGAAGTCGATCCTGAATAACCTTGACCTTCTCCAAGACATCCTGTACCAAATCGGTACCCAACAACCGAGCCTCTCCCGGTTCAAACCATCCAGCTGGCTAACGACATCGCCTCCAGTATAATGCTTCATATGGAGCCATCTGAATGCTAGACTAGTAGCTGTTATTATAGGCAAACTTTGCAAGTGGCAAGAACTGATCCCAAGAACCTCCAAAGTCTATAACACAAGCGTGAAGCATATCTTCCAATATCTAAATAGTGCGCTTTGAATGTCCGTTTGTCTGTGGATAAAATGATGTACTCAACTCAACCCGTGTGCCTAACTCATGCTGTACAACCCTCCAGAAGTGCAAGGTGAACTATGTACTTCGATTTGAAATAATATACACGGGCACACCGTGAAGGCGGACAATCTCACGGATGTAAATCTCCGCTAACCGCTCTGATGAATAGGTAACTGCTACTGGAATGAAATGTGTTGACTTGGTAAACCTGTCCACAATGACCCATACTGCGTCAAACTTTCTCTGAGTTCATAGAAGCCCAACAACAAAATCTATAGTGATACGGCCCCACTTCCACTCAGGAATTTCTAACTTCTGAAGCAGACCACCAGGTCTCTGATGCTCGTACTTGACTTGCTGACAATTTAAACACCGAGCTATATATGCAACTATATCCTTCTTCATTCTCCTCCACCAATAATGTTGCCACAAATTTTCATACATTTTGGCTGCACCCGGATGAATAGAATACCGGGAACTGTGGGCCTCTTCAAGAATTAATTCACGAAGCCTATCCACATTAGGTAAACAAATACGACCTTGCATTCGCAGAACTCCATCATCCCCCACAACAACCTTCTTGGCACCACCGTGTCCTTAAGGACAAGTAAATGAGGATTATCATACTGTCGCTCTCTAATACGCTCATACAAGGAAGACCGAGCGACTATGCAAGCTAGAATCCAACTAGACTCTGAAACATATAACCTCATGAATTGATTGGCCAAAGTCTGAACATCTGTAGCTAACACCCGCTCACCAACCAAAATATACGCAAAGCTGCCCATACTCATAGCCTTTCTATTCAAAGCATCGGCCATCACATTGGCCTTTCCGGGGTTATACAAAATGGTGATATCATAGTCTTTCAACAACTCCAACCATCTCCTCTGCCTCAAATTGAGATCCTTTTGTTTGAATACGTACTATAGACTACGATGATCAGTGAATAACTCACACAAGACACCGTAAAGGTAATGCCTCCAAATCTTCAGCGCATGAACAATGGTTGCCAATTCTAAGTCATGAACATGGTAATATTTCTCATGAACTTTCAACTGCCACAACGCATATGCAATCACTCTGCCATCTTACATTAATACTGCATCAAGGCCAATGCGAGATACATCACAATAGACCGTATAAAATCATGAACCTATGGATAATACTAACACTGACGCCGTAATCAAAGCAGTCTTGAGCTTTTGAAAGCTCAATTCACACTCATCTTTCCATTTGAATGGGACACCCTTCTGGGTCAATTTGGTCAATGGGGATGATATGGATGAAAACCCCTCCACAAACCGACGATAATAACCTGCCAAACCCAAGAAACTCCGGATCTCTGTAGTTAAAGTAGGTCTAGGCCAATTTTGAACTGCCTCAATCTTTTTAGGATCTACTTTTATGCCTTCTGCCGATACAACATTCCCCCAAAAGGCAACTAAGTCTAACCAAAATTCGCATTTTGAAAATTTTCCATATAACTGATTATTCTTCAAAGTCTGAAGCACATTCCGAAGATGCTGCTCATGCTCCTCTCGACTGCTGGAGTAAATCAAGATATCATCAATGAATACAACTACATAATAATCCAAATAGGGCTTGAATACCCGATTTATCAAATCCATAAATGATGCTGGGGCATTTGTCTTCCCAAATGACATCACTCGGAATTCGTAATGCCCATTTCGTGTCCGAAAAGCTGTCTTAGGGACACCGGATGCCCTAATATTCAACTGATGGTAACCAGACCTCAAGTCAATCTTTGAAAATACCTTGGTACCCAGAAGTTAATCGAATAAGTCATTAATTATTGGCAACGGATACTTGTTCTTGATAGTAGCCTTGTTCAACTGCTAATAATCTATACACATCCATACTCAACCATCTTTCTTCTTTACAAATAACACCGGTGCATCCCAGGGCGAGATGCTAGGTCTAATGAATCCCTAGTCAAGCACGTCTTGTATATGTTCCTTCAATTCCTTTAGCTCCGACGGGGCTATACGGTATGGTGGAATAGAAATGGGCTGGGTGCCCGGAGCCAAATCAATACAGAAGTCAATATCTCTGTCGGGTGGCACCCCCGACAAATCTGCAGGAAATACATCTGGAAACTCACAGACAATTGGGACTGAATCCATAGAAGGAACATCCACACTGGGATCGTGAATATAAGCCAACTAAGCTAGACACCCCTTCTCGACCATACGCGGAGCTTTCACGTAAGAGATAACCCTGCTGGTAGAATGGCCAGGAGTCCCTTTCCACTCTACTCGAGGTAACCCCAGCATGGCTATGGTCACTGTTTTGGCGTGATAGTCCAATACAGAATGGTAGGGTGACAGTCAATCCATACCCAATATGACATGAAAATCTACTATATCAAGAAGTAGAAGATCCACGTTAGTCTCCAAACTCCCAATAGTAACCACACATAAATGATAGACATGATTTACAAACGATAGATTCCCCCACCGACATGGACACGTGCACAGAAGCACTCAAAGAATCACGAGGCATAACCAAATATGAAGCAAAGTAGGAGGACACATAGGAATAAGTAGATCCTGGATCAAATAGAACTGAAGCATCTCTATGGAAAACTGGAGCAATACCTGTGATCACGACATCGGATGACTCGGCCTCAGGCCTAGCTATAAAAGCATAAAATTGGAGCTGGGCCCCACCACTCGGAGCTACACCTATGGGGTGGTCTCTAATTGGCTGGACTCTACCTCTAAGAGGTTTGGCAGCTGGGAGTTGGAGAATTCTTCAATGCGATCGCGAAAGGTGAGTCGCGTTCGCGAAGCTTTGCATCAGTGGTCATCGTGTTTGCATTGGCTGTATCGCAAACGCGTAGTGATTTTGGTGGAAGTGTATTTTTATTCATCGTGAACACGATGAACTTCCCGCATTCGTGTAAGAGGATTCCTGGGCAGAAGTATAAAGTACTCTATTTCGAGGGTTTCGACCATTTTTGCATTTTTGGAGCTATGGAGCTCGGATTGAGGCGATTCTTGAAGCAAATTTTATCATATGAATTTAGGTAAGTGTTCTCTACTCGGTTTTGGTTATATTTAATGAATTTACCTTCGATTCTAGCTTTTGGTTGATAATTTTCAAATAGGAAATTGGGGGTTTTTGGCCTAAAGTTTCATAATGTGAAATTTTGAGTTTTGAACATCGATTTGGAGTCGGATGTGAGTGAAACTAGTATGGCTGGACACGTAATTGAATGGGTTATGGGATTTTCTAAATTTTGTCAGGTTCCGAGGTGTGGACCCGGGTTGGGAGTTTGGCCGATTTTGAGCTTTTGATTCAAGGTTTGATCTTTTTTGATCGGGATTGGTTCATTTAGCATTGTTTGATGTACTTGAGTTGTTTTTGGTTAATTTCGAGCCGTTCGGAGGTTGGAATACGCGGGATGGAATTTTTGGAGCATCGCCTAGCTTGATCGGTATTTGGATTCATCTTGTTCGAGGTAAGTAAATATTCTAATCTTGGAGCTCAGGGTGTAAATCCTGATTATACGTGTTATGTGTTTGGTGTTGAGGTGACGCACATTCTAGGTGACAGGCGTGCGGGCGTGGACTGTGTGAATTGTGACTCCGTTATTTCTGTTGTACTGTGTAGTTACCTAAACTTATCTGTAATCATAAAATCTCTACGTACTAGAGTTATCGAGCAGTGATTCATGTTAGAAGCCATGTCTAGGCTACATGTTCATTCTGTTGGGACCCATTGAGGTCATTACTGTTGTTGAGTTATTTGTTTACATTGCAATATCATACTCAGTCATATTCATTCATTGCATATCATATCTCAGTCTCTGTTGTTATTTATTGATACATCATATTATCATTTTCGGGATAGTTTCATGATACTGTGAGCCCGTGAGAGAGGGACTGGAGAGAGTGATAACTGGGTGAGGCTGAGTGCCTGATTATGAGTGACATTTATGGGATCTGGATGCACGACGCTGTCACAACCTAAACCGATAGGCCACAATAGGCACCTGATATCTTACTTAACCGAGTACCAACGTAACGTATCTTTTTGTATCATAATTTCATAGGAAAATGAGACGAAAAGGCTACCGTGAGATAACTAGAATAAAACATGCAATACCAACTTATACATAAGACATACTGCCTATAAGACCAAAGTGATCACTTGCACAATGAATATATGCCGATAAGGCCATACAATATTTCATATACATGACATCTGTCTACAAGCCTCTAAGAATACATAATTGTCATAAAGGTCGG
>AWOL01S0020458.1:0-39175 GCA_000715115.1 Nicotiana otophora
GTATAATGCTTCATATGGAGCCATCTGAATNTTTCATATACATGACATCTGTCTACAAGCCTCTAAGAATACATAATTGTCATAAAGGTCGAGACAGAGCCCCGCCATACCAATCAATACATATCTTAATCATACTGACCAAATAGCTACTCCGGAGCAAATGGAGTGCACCAACACCTTCCGCTGAGCTGATAGCCTACTTGGAGGACTCTCGACCTGTCTATCGGGACCTGCGGTTATGAAACGTAGCGTCCCCAGGCAAAAGGGACGTCAATACAAATAATGTACCGAGTATGCAAGGAATGAAAATCAGTAAATAATAGACATGAGAAACATGGAGCAAATGACTCAACATGTAAGTTTGAATAACTCTGTGAATCAATAATATTTACAATGCCATGCATATGCGTATAAGTGTCATACCATGCATAGGTATATGCGTACATAATATCATCAAGACTTTGAGGGCATCCCATCATATCATCTCGGCCACTATGTGCAAATCATTAACGTATACCAGCTGATCAGGTGGGGGTACGTATATAACGTCGTAAACTTTTCCCATATCCCATATACATATATATACATACATATATGCATATATAACGCCATCTGGTCATGGGTCAATGTACATGTATAGATGAATGCAATGCATGAGAAGTACGTCAATAAAATCTCTCGGAACGTCATAAGACCATTATGCCTTTGATTGATGTCATGAAATAAACTTTATTTAGAAAAGTTCAACAAGATATCCTTTTGCTTTTAGCTCCCCTTGCTCCATCCACCGGCTCTTCGGGTTGCCTAACATTCTCTCTCTACTAGGGACGGGAGCCACACTAAGGTAATATTTATACCTTCAAGGCTTCCAGTGCCTATCTTTGTAGTACTCATATCTAGCTATACTATTTTAGAGTGCACCATCTGGGTATCTCACAAGGAGATCTATTAGTACATTTGCAATATCCTTCAGAAATATCAGCTAACGCTAATAATCCATCCACCATTTTTGGTTATCCTAACCCCAGCTAGATCATGATATCCTGCCTTCTCTTATACTACTTCTGTTAGCTCCTATATGGCATAATTGAGACGGGTGTGGCTAATTATATATATCTCCATTACTGTTGAAAGTAACTCGGATTGTTTATATTCATCTGCGATAATCTTCATTAGCTGGGTAGCTCATACCCTTTTTTATCTTGCTTCTTTTACTTGCTGAAACTTGTGTCTACCTTATGATTCTCTTATTTCTTTTTACCGTAAGAGTGGATAGACATTCTTGCCTTAGGGATCCTTATCAAGAAGATTACACATCTTAGTACACACATGATCTGCTGAATACCTCATATTTATCCATCATAAGCATGATGCAAAAATTGAGTTCCTCTGACTCAACTTTTCCACAACTATATCTCTTACCAACCATCTTTCTGGATGTAGGCATCATCGTATTATGAATAAGATAGAGTTTAGGAAATTGAATTCTTATAACTGAGCTCTATCACACGATCTAGAGTAAAAAGAAAGAGTGACAGTCCTAAATGCCCTATAGCCTGCTGCTTAAAAGCGTGGTGCATAACACACCCATAAACAAGACTCTACTGGACACGGCTTGTAGACTCCCTAGGACAAAACTGCTCTGATACCACTTTCTTATGGAATGCATACATTGTTGTGGTGAGACTGTTGTTACAAGACCATTTCCTCTTCAAGTTACTATATTTAAGTTGAAGCCTTCTTCCTTATTTCCTCAGCTAATCTTTCATTGTAGTACTTAGGGAGGACCCTCTGACTCTTGTAAGGCTGTGAGCTTATTACATCTTATACTCGATGGATTGTTTTTTTGATGTCCTTTCTTGCCTATAATTATCCGTAGTTACTTACCTCCGCGCCCTTGTACTTGTAGGGTTGCTTCTGAACTAATATTTTGATTGTCTTCTCAGTGGAATTCTCTTTTATTTACCTTTAACTACCTCAACTCCTATCTGAATATATCTCAAGGATCACGATGTCATATCTGCGAGACTGAATTCCCCATATTGCGGTTCACTATGTTCATCTTGCACAATCTGTTGATTTGTCTGTGTCCTCTTGTTTAGCCATAACCAGGCGTTTCCTGGGTCAACTACTAACTACTCGTTGGCCCATTCTCATATCAATATTTTGCGTAATCTTTCTTGGGTTATCTTCTTTTGTCTTAACTTACGTCTCGCACATGCTCCTTCTCTATTAATAACATCTCGGGAAGGAATCCTTACTTTCTCTCCTTGACGTCATGTTTGCATAATGTTCTAGAATCATAGAATATATGTAGGATTTGGATAAGTGCAATCTCATTCCTTTCTCATTTTTATCGCATTCTTCCTTTACTATTCCATAGTTACTAGAACCACTTAATTCTGACTTAGTGCCACATCACTCCATATTCCCCTCCTTTAGGGGAATACTAAGATTTAGTGTTACGACGAGCTAACTATAGATGTTTTATCTCTTCATCCTTGGCGTCTTTTCACATCATCAATGACCCTTACTCGCCTTGCGGTAATCCTTATGTACCAAGGATAACAAAATTCCTTACTCACGAGGGAGACATCTAGTGTAACTGGCACACACAGTCCCTTAAGCTTAACTTTGCTCACATTTCTTGCATTAGGAAAGCGTCTTCCTGAATGACCTTTAAAGGTTATTCTTCTGTTGTCCATTCTATTATTACCATAACGCAATATGAAATTCTCTAAATGTCTACTATTATCAAATCACTCAGTTCCTAATTCAATTGACATGCCACACCAATACAACTCAATCCACAACTACACAACCTTGTACCCAAAATGGAAGATGTCTCAAAGTAGAGAACCGTATTGTAAGTTCAACAAGAACCACCACAACTGTAATGCTATAAGCTCGTTATATATAGTAGAACCAAGACACATAAATTTAATAACAGTAACTAGCTCTTCTAGAGCTCACATTTACATCACTCGCACGGACAACTTACGTGCTATAGTATCAATATCTGAACTCGCACGGACAACTCACGTGCCAATAATATCAATAATTTGAATATCAACAGTCTATCAACCAGGAGAGCACTGTAATACCAATGAACATCCGTAAATCAAAACACAATTCCCCTTTCAACCGCACACCCTTCCTAGGGATTACCGAGCAACTATAACATTCATCTAAATATATAACACTGACTATTCCGTCCAGAATTCGTGATCTTCCTTTCAAGAATGAACTGCCACCTCGTACATATAAATCTAAATCACGTACAACACACCACATCTATCATGTGAAAAGCACGAGAATCTCATTATAAACTCTGAGTCACCAACAAATTACATACCCTATTAGTTGGAAACTTTTCTCTTGCTTCTTTCCGTAGGAAATCACAATGCATAACATGTTCCCCATACCGGTAGAAAATATCCGGTTCAAACCATGGTAGAAACCATTAAGAACACTTTAAAATCCATTTTTACCTAATCAAACTATCAGAACTAATTTTCTCTATCTCGTCCAAGCCACGCTGGTCACCAAAACCCAAAAATATTGCCACCAAAACGTCTGTAAAGCCTCCACATCATTATTACGCAAAAGAACTGAGCATGCCATTACCATACAGGTCTAGCCTACTACCCAGTGGTCCTATTTTCTCCGAGGTTCTCTTGAATTACCCTCAAGTTGACGTTTCTCCTTATTAGAACACTACTACCTTTACGTAAAGCTCACTATAAGACATTCCAACATAAAACCACACTGTCCTAAGGTCCATAAGCTATTGTATTCTTCTTAAGCACCACAAAAGTACCACAGCCGTAAGACTCACTCTGAAAATACCTTATGTGAATTTAAAATTATTCTTTTTCCCTTTCTATACTAGAATGTGGAATCCATAGTCATATAGAATTACCGCAAGTCCCGCACCATCCAGTGCAATAACCGATTCTGGAGATAACAAATTCCAAAAAACTTTCAATTGACACATATACATTTTGAATCCATTATAACCCTTTCCAAAGTCACCCACTATGCTCAAATCTAAATTGCACAGCCCGAACGGGCCAAAAGACACAAGCCCCCATTAGCACAACATCCCCCAAAGAAGTAACCCTGCCTTAACACCATGAATTAAATTCATACTCCGTGCGCACTACATCCTTCAAAATAACAATTTAATCATCTCATGATTTTTCATAAAGTGCAATATAACCCGCATTCAAGAAATTTTCTTACTCAAGTCATCCCCGATCTCAACCTCTGCAAGTCATAACTAATCCACAAGTGTACCTCGAAACGAAACCAATACCGCACATAATCGCGTACTCAACTCGTAGATAGCAGACTCCCCTACTTGGCCTAAATCCATATAACAAAACATCTGATATCTCACCATACCCAGATAATATCTAAATTGACCATACTAAGAAATAAAAGATCAACTCTGGTCTCGTCCCCCAATAATTTCCACACACGACCGATACACACGGTACACAGTTATAGTATCGCCCACCGGCATAGATACATGAACATGTGAAACTAAGGACTCACGAGGCATATCCAAAAAATGAACAAAACTATGATGAAACATACGGATATGTGGAACCCGAGTCAAATAATATAGATGCCTCCCTGTGGCACACTGAGACAATACCCGTGATCACTGCATCGGAAGCAACGACATCTGGTCTGGCAGGAAAAGCATAGAATCGGCCCTGACCGCCACCAGATCGGCCTCCCCCTCTTGGACGACCCCTAGCTGACTAAGCCCCACCCCGAGCTGGCTGAGCGGGTGGTGGAGCAACTGGTGCAGAAGTAGTAGCCTGACTTTTCTACTGAACTGGACCTCGCGTATGGCAGGGACAATATTTCCTCACATGGCCCAGCTCTCCACACTCATAGCACTCAATCTCAAAGAATTGTGGCGAGTTCTGAGGCGGACCTCGGGAACTAGAATAACTACCAGAAAGACCTGGTACATATGATCCCTGAACTGATGGTGCACAGAGTGTACTCAGGGTTGGAAGTGCACTGAGAGCTGAAAGACTCTGATGAGAACAGTATGAACCATGGCTTGATGATGCACCACGGTGAACTGGATGACACCTGTTGTTGCAGAACTGCCCTCCATAAGGTACCCCACCAAAACTACCCGAACCTCGAGGCCTCTTAGCCTCCCTGTCACCATGCTCCTGGCTACAGAACACCTCTATCTGTCGAGCACTGTCAACCACCTCGTCAAAAGTGGTACCAGATACCCTCTCCCTAGTTATAAGCAACCACAACTGATACGTGAGGCCATCAATGAACCTCCTAATACTCTCCCTATCATTGGGAACCAACCAAACTGCGTGATGAGCCAACTCAGAAAATCTCATCTCGTACTGCGTCACGGACATGCCATCCTGACGTAACTGCTCAAACTGTCTATGCAGCTCCTCTCTGCAAGACTGCGGCACAAACTTCTCCAAAAAGAGAACAGAGAACTCCTTCTATGTAAGTGGTACTGCACCAACCAGCATGCGCCTCTCATAAGCCTCTCACCATCTTAAGGCAGCCCCAGAAAACTGAAAGAAGTGAACGAGACCCCACTGGTCTCCAGAATACCTGTTGTCCGAAACATCCGCTGGCACTTATCTAGAAAACCCTGAGCATCCTCTGACTCAGCACCTCTAAATGATGGAGGTCGAAGCCTCCCAAATCTCTCAAGTCTTCTCTGCTCATCATCTGCCATAACAGGGACTATCGGGGCCTGAGCGGCTACAACTGGCTGGGATGGTAGTGCCCCCGGTATCCGAAGTCCCTATACTACCTGGTCTGGAGTACGGGCAACAGGGGTATGAGTACCTCCCCCGGCTTGAGAAGTGGCAGGTGCGGGCTGAGTCAAAACCACCTGAGCAAGGCAAGTGCAAACTGTCAATATCTGGGTCAAAGTCTCCTAAAGGCCTAAAATCTTAGTGGGTACAGCTGGTGCCTGAGCTGGTGCAACTGGTGGCACCACAGGTGCTGGTCCCACTATGGTACAAGATATACCTCGGCCTCTACCTCGGCCTCTACCACCACCGCGGCCTCTCACGGCCCTAACTGGTGGCACTGGTGGCTGACGGTCCGATCCGGTAGTAGGTGTCCTCACCATTTGTGAGGGAATAGAATAAGAGGACTTTTAGTTTACGGAAATAACAAGTTCGCATGACTGAATACAATAAAGTGAAATTTCCTAAGGGTTCGGTAGCCTCTCGAAGATAAGTACAGACGTCTCCGTACTGATCTGCAAGACTCTACTAAACCTGCTCATGACTCGTGAGACCTATGTAACCTAGGCTCTGATACTAACTTGTGACGAACCAAAATCTCACCTGTCGTGATGGAGCCTATCTCAATACTAGGCAAGCCGAAAATCTCAATAAACCACCATGTCTTTTAAATTTGAAAATATAATAGTTAAATGCAGCGGAAGAAACTCACAATTTCAAATATAACACTCCCAAAAACCGGTGTCACTGAGTACATGAGCATCTAATATGAATACAAAGTCTAAGTGATAAAATCACTGTCTGAAAATATAGAACAATACAATAATTAAATAGGAAGGGAATCAAGTCTGCGGACATCAAGCAGCTACCTTGATAGTCCCCAAAAGAATTAACTTCGAAATCTAGCAGTCGCCGTATCTGGGAGCACCTGGATCTGCACACGAGGTGCAGAGTATAGTATGAGTACAACTAACTCAATAAGTAACAAGACTAACCTCTAGGCTGAAAGAAATGACGAACTCCGCAGGTACAGTCCAGTATAAATAATGGTACAAAAATGTAGGCATGCTTTCAAGTTTAACAGTTAACTCAGTACAAGTGAAATAGATCAATACTGCATGATATGAGGTATATGACATCTCAATAGAAAGACCTCATGTAAATACTGGTCACAAATAATTCGATCACTCGGTAGTTTTTATGGCCAATCCAGCACATGGGTGTTCCAACCCATATATAAATACACATTGACTGACAGTCAGTCACTTAGTACCGTATAAGGCCAATCCAGCCCTGGGGTAATTTATCCCTAAATGTAAATGATACGGACAAGATCCATATCCAGGTAAATTCAGTACAATATAAATCAGTAAGGCAAGTCCATGCCCTGGGAAATCCATCCCGAATATATATATAATCATCTACGCTCACTGGGGTGTATACAGACTTTGGAGGGGCTCCTTCAGCCTAAGCGCTATATAAAGCCGATATGGCCTACTGCATGATGGCAGTCCCGATCCGTATAATAATAAAGCCAATAAGGCCTACTGTAGTCGGGCATCCCCAATCCATTTAATAATAAAGATAATAAGAGCTGCTGCAGGCGGGCAGCCCCAATCCATTATATAATAAAGACAATAAGGCCTGTTGCAGGCGGGCAACCACGATCCATAAAATAGTAATGTATAAAGCCATTATGGAATGCCGCGTCGCGCAACTCAATCCCATAAATATCCTCACAATGGACAATTATTACTGAGTGTGAAATGTATATTTTTGAACAATTAATTCAACAGCAACACGACCCCATGGGTCCCAAAATATTGGCACGTAGCCTAAACATGATCTTTAATAGGAGACTCAGCTCAATTTCTCTAACATGTGGAGAATGTTCAGATAATAACATGATTCATTGATCTTACAACTGCACAGGATTTATTCAAGACACAATTTATATGGTGCACGTCCACATGCTCGTCACCTATCGTGTGTGTCACCTCCAAATAGTTTATATCATACCAAATTCGGGGATTCATACCCTCAGAATCAAGTTTAGAAGTATTACTTACCTCAAACCGTGTAATTCTTTACTCCGCTATGCCTTTGCCTCGTGAATTGGCCTCCAAACTCCTCGAATCTAGCCACAATTAATTCGATTCAGTCAATAAACGTTATTGGAATTAATTCCATAAGAAAATACTAATTTTCCATAAAAATCCAAAATTTAGCTAAAAAATGACCGTGGGGCACAGGTCTCGGAGTCCATCCATACAAATTTTACTCAAATCCGACATCAACTCGACCATCAAATATCCAAATTAAACCAAGAGGGTTTTCACAATTTTCCAACTTAATTCAACTATTAAATGTTAAAAACAACCATGGATTCGGGTACTTTAACCAATATTGAGTTAAGAATACTTACCCCGTTGTTTCCTCTGAAAATCTCCCAAAAATCGCCTCTTTCCGAGCTCCAATCCATCAAAAATGGAAGTCCCATTTTCAAAACTTAAACTCTCTGCCCAGTCATTTGCTCTACGCGATAGCGAACATTCCCACGCGATCGAGAAGAACAGTTTTCCACTGCCCAGATTTAACCCTACGCGATCGCGAACTTTCCCACGCGATCGTGATGCACAACATCACAGACCTTACGTGATCGCGAAGCAAAAAACGCGTGACTTCTATATCCTCTCTACTTACTCTACGCGAACGCGACCTTCTTCATGCATTCGCGAGTGACAGAATCTCAAAGCTACGCGATCGCATCCCGCTTCACGCGACCGCGAAGCACAAAACTCAGCAGCCCTCAATTATCCTAACGCGATCGTGGATATCACCACGCAATAGCGAAGCACAAAACCTATACTGACCAACTAAGCCTACACGATCGCAGACGCATTCACGCGATCGCGTATAAGGAAATCAAATACAGATATCAGAAAATTCCAGTAGCTGTTTAAGTCCAAATTTTGATCCGTTAACCATCTGAAACTCAACTGAACCCCTCGGGACCTTAACCAAATATACCAACAAGTCCTAAAATATCATACAAACCTAGTCGAACCCTCAAATCACCTCAAACAACACTAAAACCACGAATCATACCCCAATTCAAGCCTAATGAACTTTAAAACTTTTAATTTCTACAAATAACACCGAAACCTATCAAATCACGTCCGATTGACCTCAAATTTTGCACACAAGTCATAAATGACATAACAGACCTGTAAAAAGTTTCAAAATCAGATTTTGACCCTGATATCAAAAAGTCAACCCCCCGGTCAAACTTTCCAAAAATTCAACTTTCGACATTTCAAGCCTAATTCCTCTACGGACCTCCAAATAATTTTTCGGAGACGTTCCTAAGTTCAAAATCACCATACGGAGCTATTGGAATCATCATAATTAAATTTCGAGGTCGTTTACACATAAGTCAATATCCGGTCAATTATTTCAACTTAAGCTTTCAACATGAAAATTCATTCTTCCAAGCTAACTCTGAAATACCTTAAAAGCAAAACCGACAATTGACAGAAGTCATACGTAGGAAGTTATTTAAGACTTTAAATAGTTGAAAGGAGCGTAAATGCTCAAAGAGACCGGTCGGGTCATTACAAAAAAATAATAACATGATAACTAATCACAACATAACTAATCTCAATATAACTAATCTAATATAACTTGTCTTCGAACCAAATGACCTTTTAGTAGCTTTTAGATGTGTAATAGTACTTCCGAAGTACTTTCACTCATCCCCTTTTGGTCTAATACAGTCGTACAAGTTCTGTTATTCAAATAGTAAGAAGTACACATAATCATTAATTATACTTGTAGAGGTCGTTTGGTTGGGAAATAAGTTATCTCATGATTAATTATCTCGAGATTAATTATTTTGGGATTAATTATCCCGCGATTAATTATCCCACCCTCTCATATGAATAAAAATACTACAATCCCGGGATTAGTTATACCACGATTGTTTTACAACCAAACATTAGATAAACTCATCTTAAAATTTTTTACAACCATACATAAGATAAACTCATCTCAAACGAGACCTTAAGGGTCACTTTGTATGGTGTATAAGAATAGTATTGAATATGGTATATTAGTAATGTTAGAATTAGTTATGCTGAGATTATTTTTTATATGACTGTTTGGTTTTGTGTATTAAAAATATCATGCATTGTGTGATGACCCGATAGGTCATTTTGAGTTTTAGCCTTTATTTTTGTATTTTGAGACCTCGATTTATCCGTTTAGTATTTCTCGATTTGCGTCAGCAGTCCTTGTCTCATTCCAAAAAGTCTTTATGTGAAAATTAAAGAAAATGTGAATCTTTGCCTTAAAAATAATTATAGTTGACTACGGTCAATATTTTGTGTAAACAGACCCGGATCGATATTTTAACGGTCCCTGTAGGTCTGTATCGTGATTTGGGATTTATTTATATGCGTGGAATTCGCAAGTCCCTAACTTGATTTAACGTGATTTGTTGAAAATTGCTCCCTCCGTTTCAAATTAGATGAGATATTTTTCTTTTTAGCATGTTCCAAAATAAATGACAAATTTCTAAATTTGGAAATTATTCAACTTTAAACTCTTCATTTTACCTATTTTACCCTTAATGAGAAGCTTTTATAACCACACAAATATCATGGTGCCCCAAAGTTTTTACCCCTTAAGCTTTTAAGACCACAAGTTTTAAAAGTCTTCATTCTTTTTCTTAAATTTCATGGCGAGTCAAACTACCTCATCTAAATTGAAATGGAGGGAGTAATAATTTGAAAGTTTAAAGAATTTTGAAGTTTGACCATAGGTTGACTTTATAGCTACCGGGTTCGGATTTTGGTTCTGGAATTTGTCATAGGTTCATTTTACTATTTATGACTTGTCAGTAAAATTTGGTACAAAACGGAGTTGATTTGACATGATTCAGACGGTCGATTGTAAATTTGAAAGTTCTTAAGTTTCTTTGATAATTTCATGCATTTTGATGTCTGATTCGTAGTTCTAGGTGTTATTTTGGTATTTTGATCACGCGGGTAAGTTTATATAATATTATTATACTTGTGTGCATGTTTGATTTGGAGCGCGAGGGGCTCGAGTGAGTTTCAGATAGGCTACGGGTCAATTTTGGACTTAGAGGTTGCAACTTTAGCTGGTTTCTAATATTTGGTGCGTTGTTCTTCGCGATCGCAAGGAAGACATGACGCCCAATGACTTAAATATCCCAAAGTTGGGATTTAACCCATTTTGTACCATTTTCAAGTTTGAGCTCGGCCTAGAGGCGATTTTGAAGAGATTTTTCATCCCAACTTCATAAGTTAGTAGATTTTAACTTGTTTCCTTCCATTTTCATAAACACCCATTGATTTTAACCTTTAATATATATATTTGCATTGTAGAAATTAAGGATTTAGGTAAAAATTGGGGATTTTGAGAAATTGAGATTTAGATCTCAAATTGAGGCCGAATTTCAAAACTAATCACATAACCGGACTCGGGGGTGAATGAGTAATAGAGTTTTGGTCCGAATATCGGGTTTTGACCAAGCGAGCTCGGGGTTGACTTTTGTTGACTTTTCCTAAAAATATTAAAGACTGAATCTTTTTCACTCGTGAGTAGTGTATAAAGCTTATTTTGAATTGTTTGAACTATATTTGGTTAGATTTGATTGGTCTGGAGGCTAATTCTAGAGGTAAATACCCGGTTGAGCTTTGATTTGATTGAGGAGTGAGGTAAGTGTCATGGTTAACCTTGACTTGAGAGATTATGACTTATTAGTATATTTGTTATGTGCTTTATGTGTGGGAACAACGTATATGTGAGGCGACAAGTACTTATACATTGTCATTGGGTTAAAGCATGCGGGTGGAACATGTTTCTTTGTATTTTATTGCCTTGTTAATTTTGATATCCATGATTAGGTTAGACTATTACTTCTTTGATTATTCGTTTGGTAATTATTTCTTATTTCATAGTTGTTGAATATTTTTGGAAGTTGAAGTTTGGTATCATGGCACTATATTTGACGTTAAATTTATTCTCCGCATTATTTATTACTCGAATTCATGTCACTATTACATGGTGAGGAAGAGAGTTAAAGCATGAAGGGTGATAACGTGCCATTTCATTTACATTATCATTACTGCATGGTGAGGGAGAGAGTAAAAATACGAAGGGTGAAACCGTGCCATTCCATTTACATTATCATTATTACATGATGAGGAAGAGAGTAAAAGCATAAAGGGTAATGCCGTTATATTTTATTTATTATTATTACTACACGGTGAGGATGAGAGTAAGAGCACGAAGGGTGATGCCGTGCCATTTTCATATCACTGGTTTGACTGATTTTACCAGTATTAATGATTTACTCGGTTATTTCGTGATTTCATACCTGTCGTAGATGTTATATTTCCCCCTTTTTCCATGTTCCTTCCCAGTTTGTACCTTATCATTCTCTATTATTATTGATGCTTTATATATACTTGTACAGGTTTATTTACGTAGGTATTTTGTCATAGCCTCGTCACTACCTCGTTGAGGTTAGGCTCGACACTTACAGAGTACATTGTGTCGGTTGTACTCATACTACACTTCTACACTTCTTGTGCAGATACTGGTATTGGTCCTACCGGTGCGTGGAGTGAGTTAGCTCGGATCATTGCATGCAGAAACTCGAGATAGATCTGCTGGCGTTCGCAGACCTTGAAGTCCCCCTCCTTTTCTCACTTTTACTATTCATTTCCTTCAAAACAATTGTACTTATTTCAAACTTTGTTTGTAGACTTATAGTTGCTCGTGTACTAGTGACTCCAGATTTCTGGGAGTAGATATTATCACGTGATTTATATCAGTACTGTGTTAGATTGGGTTTCTATTTCTCGTTGTATACCACCATCGTGTTGTAAACTGTTACAATTGGTTATTTAATTATTTCACGTGGGCTTGCCTAGCAAGTAAGTGTATGTTAGGCGCCAGCACGACCTAGAGATTGAGATTCTAGGCGTGACACATTGCATAATCTTTTTAAATTATTTATTTATAAAAGTACCCTCCACATGCGTTGGAAAGGATTTGAAAGGGAAGCTCTATCCTTATACATGCTTATCCATGTATTAAAAATTATGGCATTGTTAATGTTTTGATTTGTTATGTATAAGAATCACTACAAAAAAATTCACTATTTGAGACAGACACTTCCATCACTGGATTTAAGGTTTGTGACAGATTTGTGACGGAATCGCTGGCGTCTTCATAAGCTTGGGTCGCATATCAGTTTTGACGGATTTACTTTCCGTCACAAATTCTTGTGACAGAATTGTGACGGATTATCTGTCACTACATTTTGGAGCTCCACTGTGTTTGATTCCGTCACAATTGTTGACTAATTTGTTACGATTCTGTTCGTCATTAAATTTGTGACAGAACTTTTTCCATGGTAATTTAATTTTTCTCACCACCCCATTCTTGACAGAAAGTTCCATCACAAAAAAATATTTGTCACGAGAAATTTTGCATCACTAATTTAATGATTGGTTAAATAGTTGTGACAAACTAAATCCGTCACAAATTTAACTTTTAAACTTTCACATCTAATAAATAATAAATACATTCAATAAGCTAAAACCATAAAATAATTAACAATGACAACCAAAATATAATAAAAATAACTTCAATATATTAATCAAAAGTTTGAAGTTAAAACTCACAAACTTCACATGTTCAATTAACAAAGTCTACCAATATTGAACACCAATCCAGTAACAAAAGTAACAATATTCAATAGTTAAGCATCGGTTAATCCCATCTTAGAGGGACAAACATGATCACCAGATAGCCGGGGTGATAAGCCCATCTTGCCCAACATGTTCTTCCATTGCTCCTCCAAAGAACGAAGCTGATCTTCACTTTGTCGACTCAAATGAGAAACCTCCTGAGCAACGCATTGCTGCATCCCTTGCTCGACACGCTGCTGCACCTTTTGCTCGATGAGTTGTTGAAGAATCCTCTCTTGAGTTTCTCTCATACGTAACACCTCCTCCTCAAAAACTTTAATGCGCTCTTCAGCAGCATGATCTGGCACAACATGTAAAGTTGTGATCCCAAATCATGGAGCCTGGATATAAAGTCAAAAGTTGTGATCCCAAATCATACATGCGTCATTTCTTCTCTCCACCCACAAGCTCAAAATATAGACGATTCACATCACCAAACCATGCAACTTGTTTTAAAAAAAAAAATCTATTTGAAAGATAAAAAATCTGATCTCATGCTATTTTCTTGGATATAAAGAGAAGTAGGGGTCATCCAATTCAGAGGGTGAAAAGGACCAAACATATCGAATCTATCCAATTTTAGAAGAAAGAATCGCTTTTGTTCGATTAAAGGGCCGATCAATGATTATGCTAAAGTGGGAGAAAATATAAAAAAGAAAGATAAAGATAAGTTAGAAAAGATATCTGAATAGAGAAAGGAGACAATAATAGAAGAAATAATGGTGATTTCCTAACCCAACAGATAATACACTAAGCACATAGTCTAAGCACATAGTAAATCTCACTAAGTTTTTACATGTATTTAAGTTAAAGTTGCTACAGGGAATTAATGACCATGAAGTTATCAACATACCAAAGTTTACCAGAAGCTAGGAAAGCTGAAAATTAGTATAAATTAGCACTCGAAAAAGTTGTCATAGAAGATCATGAATAAGGAACTTAGTTGAATGCTTATAGATTTAGCATCAACAAAGTTGCCATCTTTTCTTTGATACGGCTTCTTAAATATATCCCATGAATTTGGTAGACGACGTAGCTCCCTGTAAATAAAATTTAATATTAAAATTAAAGATAAGAATAGGTAATTACTCTACTAAAAGGTTAAAAGAAATACCAATTTTATAGTATGCTCCACTGTAGACCTAGACCACCAGTATGCTTGCTTCGACCAGTGCTCGGACCACATGTGTAACGACCCGACTTGTCGTTTTAAGAATTAACGCCTCGTTCAGTGACTTAAGATCTCGAGCAGTTTCGCAATATGTATTATGACCCGCGGGTATGGTCGAGTTGAATTACTGAAGATTCAGAATTAAATTAAAAGAACAATCCTTATTTAGAAGCTTAAATGTAAAGAGTGGACCGGAGAGTTGACTTTTGAGCAAACTGCTCCGGAATGGAATTTTGATGATGTCAATACTCCGTATGGCAATTATGGACTTAGGAGCGTGTCCGAAAAATTATTTGGAGGTCTGTAGTGGAATTAGGCTTGAAATGGCGAAAAATAAATTTTTTGACCGAGGGGTTGACTTTTTGATATCGGGGTCGGAATCTGATTCTGGAAATTGGAATAGCTTCGTTGTGCCATTTCTGTCTTGTGTGCAAAATTTGAGGTCATTCAGACGTTATTTGGGAGGTTTCGACGTCATTTGTGGAATTCGACAATTTCTAAGTTGATTAAGCTTGAATCCGTGTGTAATTCGTGTTTTTGGTGTTGTTGAAGGTGATTTGAAGGTTCGACTAAGTTCGTATGCTATTATGGGACGCTTTGGTATGTTTGGTTGAGGTCCCGAGGACCTCGGGTGTGTTTCGGATCATTTTGGGCTACTTTGGATGCTGATTTGCTGATATCTGGTGTTGTTCTTCGCGTTTGCGAGGAGCCTCTCGCGTTCGCGAAGAAGGATTTGACTTCTGAGATTTTGTTCTTCGCGTTCGCGAAGAAGGAAATCTTTGTTGCAGTAGTTTAAATTTGGAGGTTCATATCTCGCAATCTATAAGGAATTTGGAGATAATCCAAAAATAAAAGTTATAGTTCTTTGTGTCTAGTTTTCAGAAAGGTAAACCATTTATCATTTGGAGTTGTGTACCAAATTTATAGTGGATAAACTACAGACTATCTGGGAAGAGTTTGAAAATCTCTGTTACAAAGGGCTAATTTTGGAAGCTTATATCTCGCAATCTATAAGGAATAAGGAAATGAGAAACAAAAGAACGTTATAGCTTTTTGAATCTAGTTTCCAGAAAGTTAAACCATTTGTCATTTGAAATTTTGTACAAAAAGTTATGACCATTATACTAGAGGTTGTCTGAGAAGGTTTGAAAATGGTTGTTGGAGAATTTGTTCACCGCGAACATGAGGGAAGGGTCGCGAACGCGAAGAACAAATCCCTGGGCAGCAGAATAAAGTCCAAATTCGTCTCATTCTTCCATTTTTGGACCAAGGAAGCTCGGGTGGGGCGATTTTTTGAGAGTTTTTCAAAGAAAACATTGGGGGTAAGAATTCCTAACTTGATTTTGGTTAAATTACATGAATCTAGTGTTGTTTTTATCACTAAATTAGTGAATTGGGTTGAGAATGATAGAAATCCTCTAGACTTTAAGTTATGATTTGAAGGGCGATCCGTCATCGGAATTTGATAATTTTGGTATGGTTGAGCTCGTATCGGAATAGATGTTCGAATTTCGTAAAACGTTTGTTGGGTTCCGAGGGGCGGGCCCTGCGCTGACTTTTTAGAATAAAATTTTAAGTTGGTATTTTATTATCTGGAATTATTTTCGATGAATTTTAATGAAGTTATACAATTAATTTGGATAGATTTGAGTTGTTTGGGGGTCAATTCAAGCAAGAAAGTGATTTTGGAATATCAGCATAACTTCAATAAGGTAAGTATCTTGCCTAACCCCGAGTGGGGGAATTACCCCTTAGACATTGAGTCTTATGTGAAAATTGTGTGATTTGAAAGCCATGTACGCAAGGTGACGAGTACGTACTAAGGCTTATATGTGCAAATTTTATTGGTTTAAAGTTTTAGGCATTCTTATGTATTAAATTAGATAATTGTTTGCATTAGTAAATCCTTGAATTATCACGCCTCATTCCTTATTTGTCAAGTTTGTATTTTATATAATAACTTGGTGTTATTGTCATTTGGATTTTATGTGAATTGCGTGTGTTTGTTGATTTGATATTTTTCTTGGAATTAAATTCATGATGGAATCCTTATCTGCAAATATTTATTAAATAAGTTTAAATTGAGGAGTTAATATAATTATCAAGAATTTGGATTGATGAAGGTGTTGCCCTATACTAAGTATTTTTCACCTCTGTTGATTGTTGTGAGGTATTATATATATTTTGTGGAGCCTTGGGCTATTTGTTGAAGAATTTATTGATTCTGCTACACATTCGGAATTTGGTTTTAGTCAGTGGCAAATTGTGATATGAATTGTTGTATTGTGTTGTGGTTTAAACACTCTCCTTGATGTTATTTATGCTTCCTACCTTTCTTGTTAATGATATACATGTGCTTGGTAAGGAAGAGTGTAATGCACGAAGGGTGATGTTGTGCCATTTGAACTATATTATCATGTGAGGGAGAGTGTAAAGCACGAAGGCTGATGCCGTGCTATTTCATTTATATTATCAGGTGAGGATGAGAGTAAAAGCACGAAGGGTGATGCCGTGCAATTATTTTTATATTATCATATATTCATGGCACGAAAGGTGTTTTCGTGCAGGCGAAGACGAGAGACATACATTATATAGTGATATTGTTTTGTTATGTATACATTCATGCCTTTATCTTGAGATGTTATTGTGCACCTTTGTTTTCTATGTGACTTGTAGTCGTTGTTGCTTCCTGTGTGCCTCCACTTTATTTCTTTTATTGTTATTGGCATTTCTCCCACCTAGTTGGTACTATTATATGTATTTATGGTAAGAAAGATATAAAGGCACGAAGGGTGTTACCGTGCCAATTGATTTGATCTACATATATATATTGGGTGAGAATGAGACAAGTGCACGAAGGTATTGCCGTGCCATTTGATGTGATATGTTGAATATATTTCTCACTTCAGGAAAGTTAAATGAGGTGTCACAAGGTGACTTTTATTTGAAAGAATTATATTTGAAAAATAATTACTTGAAAGAATTATATTTGAAAGATATTTACTTGAAAGAATTATATTCGAAAGATATTTATTTGAAAGAATTATATTCGAAAGATATTTATTTGAAAGAATTATATTCGAAAGATATTTATTTGAAAGAATTATATTCGAAAGATATTTATTTGAAAGAATTATATTCGAAAGATATTTATTTGAAAGAATTATATTCGAAAGATATTTATTTGAAAGAATTATATTCGAAAGATATTTATTTGAAAGAATTATATTTGAAAGATATTTACTTGAAAGAATTATATTCGAAAGATATTTATTTGAAAGAATTATAATGGAAGGATATTTTTTTGAAGGAAGTATATCCGAAAGAATTATAATGTCACCTCGCGTACATAACCTTCATATAATACGAATGACACATCATGTCAAATCCTAAGTGGTGGTTTCCCCCACACGAAGTTAAACACGACACTTACCTTAACGGAGTTAGACCGATATTCTAAAATAGCCTTCTTGCTGGAATTGACCTCCGGATAGCTCAAATCTAACCAAATTGATTGTATAAGCAGCTTCTTACAAGGGTCCTCTTGGATTTACATCTATTTTCTCTAAAGTCATCTTAGCGACGGGATCACCTAGCAAGGTCTAAACGCGTACCTCGGCAACAACAACCTATTTCTTTCAGGCTAGCCAACGTCTGAACCGGATATTAATCGGTTACCTCATACTTAAAGAGAAAATAAATACCTCATACATATTTAAGAAGCATTATAAGAACAGGCTTTTAAAGAACAGTATAAAATATAGATACAAATGGGGAGGAGTGTTGTGAGTCGTTGATCGCTTTTTATCAACGACTCACATCTAAGAAGAGCTAGGTCGGGTTTTTGGGACTGGATTGGGGATAAAAAGATCGTTTGGATTGGGCTTGGGGATTGGGCCAAGGATTTGGGGCTTGTATTTTCCGAAATTAATCCTAATTTTTGGCCAGATTTTAAAAATAGGAAATTAAAGAAAAGATAATTTAAATAATATAATTAAATAAATTATAAAAAATGCTATTTATGCAAAGTAATATTTAATATAATAGTTGAAGATTATAAGAATGTAAGATATTATTTTAACCTTAAATAAAATGACAAATGCAAATAAAATTATAAAATATAGGCTATTATTGCAAGATTGTGCAAGTGGACTAAAATTACTAATGTAATTATACAAAATAGAGTAAAATATCTGAAGCAAGTATTATAGATAAAACAATAATAATTTTAGATAATTAAGTCATCACAAAATAATTGAAAGGAGTAATTAATAAATATTCAAGTAATTTAAATGCAGGAAAATCAATTTTAAAACTCTGAAAATTATAGAAAAATGCTTGTATAGATTTGTAACTAAATAATGATGCCAAATGATGTTTTGAAAGTATATATACTATTCGAGAAAATATGAGGGCAAAATTGGGTATCAACAGCTGCCCCTCTTTACCGAGCAATGATGAAAGAGTTGTCGGATGAAGAAAACGATGACCAATTTTGGCCGAATTTTTTGATGGTGTACCTTCTGGGGGCTTTCCTACCACAGCAGGGGTCGTCCTTATAGGCCCGCTCAGACGACTCGTCCAACTAATCGCGGCACATCAGCTAGCCACGGTTCTTACAGTGCTCATTCAGGCAAGTCTTCATTCAGTGCACTACCAGCGCAAAGTTCTCGCCATGCCTCATCTACTCAGGCTTCTACAGGTAGTTCCTCGGGTTATCCGGAGCAGCAGTTCCATCACAGGAGGAGTTGTTTCGAGTGTGGAGACTTTGGCCATATCAAGAGAGATTATCGTAGGTTGTTTAGTGGGGCTCCACAGCAGAGTTCTCGGCCGATGGCACCAGCAGTTATGCCACCCACTCAGCCAGCTTGGGGTGGGGGCCAGGGGGCTAGAGGTTGCCCTAGAGGGGGAGGCCGAGCAGGGGGCGGTTAGGCCCAATTCTATGCTATCCCTGCCAGACCAGATATTGTTGCCTCTGATGCAGTGATCACAGGTATTGTCTTAGTATGGCACATGGATGCTCTGCATTATTTAACCCTGGTTCCACTTATTCATATGTATCATCGTATTTTGCTCATTATCTGTATATGCCCCGTAATTCCTTAGTTTCATCTATTCGTGTATCTACGCCAGTGGGAGATACTATTGTTATGGACTATGTATATCGGTCGTGTGTAGTGACTATTTGGGGATTTGAGACTAGAGTTGATCTCTTATTGCTTAGTATAGTGGACTTCGATGTGATCTTGGGTATGGATTGGTTGTCTCTGTGTCATGTTGTTCTGGATTGTCACACTAAGACCGTTATGTTGGCGATGTCGGGGTTTCCAAGTATCGAGTGGAGGGATTCCTAGCAGAGTGATTTCATATTTGAAGGACCAGAGGATGATTGGGAAGGGTTGTTTATCGTATTTCGCGTTTGTGAAGGATGTTGGAGCTGATACTCCTACTATTGATTTTTTCCCGATGGTGCGAGATTTTTTGGATATGTTTCCTGCAGATCTGCCGGGCATGCTGCCCGATAGGGATATTGATTTTGCTATATACTTAGCGTCGGGCACTCAGCCCATTTCTATTTTACCGTATCGTATGGCACCGGCTGAGTTGAAGGAATTGAAGGAGCAGCTTCAGGAACTCCTTGATGAGGGGTTTATTAGGCCCAGTGTGTCGCCTTGGGGTGCTCCTGTCTTATTGGTAAAGAAGAAGGATGGTTTCATGCGAATATGTATTGATTATCGCCAGTTGAAAAAGGTTCCAGTGAAGAACATGTATCCATTGCCACTTATTGATGACCTATTTGATCAGCTTTAAGATGTCAGGCTGTTCTCCAAGATCGACTTGTGTTTAGGCTATCAGTTGAAGATTCGGGAGCCAGATATCCCGAAGACTGCTTTCAGGACTCGGTATGGTCATTACGAGTTCCTTGTGATATCTTTTGGGTTGACCAACACCCCAGCAGCATTCATGCACTTGATGAATAGTGTATTTCATCCCTATCTTGACTCGTTCGTCATTATATTTATTGATGACATTTTGGTGTACTCCCGGAGCCGGGGGGTCATGAGCAGCACCTGAGGACTGTGCTCCAGACCTTGAGGGAGGACAAGTTATATGCAAAATGTTTGAAGTGTGATTTTTGGCTAGATTTAGTAGCATTTATGGGCCATGTGGTATCGAGTGAAGGGATCAAGGAAGATCCGAAGAAGATTGAAGTAGTGCAGAGTTGGCCTAGACCATCCTAAGCTAAGGAGATCCAGAGTTTTCTTGGCTTGACGGGGTATTACCGTCGATTTATAGAGGGTTGTCGTCTGTTGTAGCACCTATAATCAGGTTGACCCAGAAGGGTGCTCCGTTCAGGTGGACCGAGGATTGTGAGGAGAGCTTTCAAAATCTCAATACTGCTTTGACTACAGCCCCAATGTTGGTGTTGCCTACTGGTTTGGGGTCCTATACGGTATATTTTGATACGTCGCGTATTGGTCTCGGTGCGGTGTTGATGCAGGAAGGTAGGGTGATTGCCTACGCGCCTAGGCAGCTGAAGGTGCATGAGAAGAACTATCATGTCCACAACCTCGAGTTAGTAGCTATTGTTCATGCCTTGAAGATCTGGCGGCACTATTTGTATGGTGTCCCTTGTGACGTATTCACCGATCATCGAAGTCTATAATATCTGTTTAAATAGAAGGATCTTAACTTGCGGCAGCGGAGATGATTGGATCTGCTTAAGGATTATGACATCACCATCCTCTATCATCCCGGAAAGGCCAATGTGGTGGTCGATGCCTTGAGTCACAAGGCGGAGAGTTTGGGGAGTTTAGCATATCACCAGTAGCAGAGAGGCCTTTAGCCTTGGATGTTCAGGCCTTGGCCAATCAGTTTGTCAGATTGGATGTATCCGAGCCAAGCAGAGTTTTGGCTTGTGTGGTTTCTCGGTCTTCTTTATATGATCGCATCAGAGAGCTCCAGTATGATGACCCTCATTTGCTTGTCCTTAAGGACACGGTTCAGCACAGTGATGCCAGAGATGTTACAATTGGGGATGATAGGGTATTGAGGATGCAGGGTCGGATTTATGTGCCTAATATGGATAGGTTACGTGAGTTGATTCTTGAGGAGGCCCACAGTTCGTGGTATTCCATTCATCCGGGTGTCATGAATATGTACTAGGACCTGAGGCAGCATTATTGGTGAAGAATAATGAAGAAGGATATAGTGGGGTTTGTAGCTCGATGCCTCAACTGTAAGCAGGTAAAGTATGAGCATCAGAAACTGGGCGAATTGCTTCAGAGGTTAGAGATTCCATAGTGGAAATGGGAGCGGATCACCATGGATTTTGTAGTTGGGCTCCCACGAACTTCAAGGAAGTTCGATGCTATTTGGGTGATTATGGATCGGCTGACCAAGTCAGCACATTTCATTCCAGTTGGGACTAATTGTACTTCAGAGCAGTTGGCTGAGATTTACATCCGAGAGATTGTTCGCCTCCATAGCGTGCCAGTGTCTAGCATTGCAGATAAGGCACGCAGTTCACTTCGTAGTTTTGGAGAGCCATGCAGTGAGAGTTGGGTACCCAAGTTGAGTTGAGCATAACATTTCACCCTCAGACGGACGAACAGTCCGAGCGCACCATTCAGATATTGGAAGATATGCTACGCACTAGTGTCATTGATTTTGAAGGTTATTGGGATCGATTTCTTCCACTCGCGGACTTTTCCTATGACAACAGCTACCAATCAAGCATTCAGATGGCTCCGTATAAGGCTTTGTATGGGACACTGTGTATATCTCTGGTGGGTTGTTTTGATCCTGGGGAGGCTAGTCTATTGGGTGCTGACTTGATCCACGATGCTTTGGATAAGGTTAAGATGATTCAGGAGCAGCTTCGCACGACGCATTCTAGACAGAAGAGTTATGCCGACAGGAAGGTTTGTGATATTGCTTACATGGTTGGTGAGAAGGTACTGCTCAAGGTTTCACCCATGAAGGGTGTTATGATGTTCGGGAAGAAGGAAAAGTTGAGCCCTCGATATATTGGGCCATTTAAGGTACTTCAGAGGATTGGGGAACTGGCTTACAAGCTTGGCTTGCCACCTAGTTTGTCGAGTGCGCATCCCGTATTTTATGTTTCTATGCTCCGGAAGTATGTCGGCGATCCGTCTCATCTTTTGGATTTCAGCACAGTTCAGTTGGATGGTGATCTAACTTATGATGTAGAGCAGGTGGTCATTTTGGATCGGCAAGTTCAAAAGTTGAGGTCAAAGGACATAGCTTCAGTAACGGTGCAGTGGAGAGGTCATCCAGTTGGGGAGGCTACTTGGGAGAATGAGTGGGAGATGCAGATAATATATCCACACATATTTGAGACTCCAGGTATGTTTCTAGAACCGCTCGAGGACGAACGTTTGTTTAAGAGGGGGAGGATGTAACGAGTCGGCCGGTCATTTTGAGAGTTGTAGCCCCATTCCCCCATTTACTATTCATTTATATACCTTATATATGTTATGTGACTTGCCGGGGTAGTCGGTTCGGGTCCGGTGTGATTTCAGAATGAAATGAGACACTTAGTTTCAAGGTTGAAAGCTTAAGTTGAAATGATTGATCGGATATTGATCTTTGAGTAATCAACTCCGGAACGGTGTTTTGATGGTTTGGTTAGCTCCGTTAGGTGATTTTTTACTTAGAGGCGTGTCCGGATTGTGATTTGGAGGCCCGTAGTAGAATTAGGCTTGAAATGGCGAAAGTTGGAATTTTTGGAAAGTTTGACTTTTTTATATCGGGGTCGAATTCTGATTCCGGAAGTTGGAGTAGGTTCGTAATGTCCAATGTGACTTGTGTGCAAAATGTGGGGTCAATCGGACGTTGTTTGATAGGTTTCGACATCGGTTGTAGAAATTAGAAGTTAGAAGTTCATTAGGCTTGAATCTATGTGTGATTCGTGTTTTTGATATTGTCTGAGGTGATTCGAGGACTCGACTAAGTTCGTAAGATATTTTGGGACTCGCTGGTATGTTTGGTTGAGGTCCCAGGGTCCTCGTGTTGATTTTGGATGGTTATCGGATAAATTGAAGTTTGTGGGAATGCTGAAGCTCACCAGCTTCTAGTGTAATCGCACCTGTGGAGAAGGGATCGCATGTGCGTTCTCGTAGAAGCGAGAAAGGAGCTACAAAAGCGGCCAGGGAGGAAGTGAGCGGAGATCACAGGTGCAAGGTCATTTTCGCACATGCGATGCTGCAGATGCGGCTGGGTTTATGCAAAAGCGAAGTTGGGCTGGCCTGGGCAGGGCGCAGGTACAAGTGGCTAACCGCATCTGTGAGCTCGCAGGTGCGAGCGAGGCTCCGCAGATGCGGAGTTGAGAGATAGGGTCGTTTCCGCAGAAGCGGGTAGAAGGCCGCAGAAGCGCCTCCATAGGTGCGGAACCTGGAGCGCAGATGCAGGCCTGGGGGATTTATGTTATTTACCGCAGAAGCGGTTCCGTAGGTGCGGATATATGGCCGCAGGTGCGAAAAGACTGGGCAAATTATTAAAACAAGGGTTCGCGATTTTGGCTTCTTTTCAAACACTTCAAGCACGGTTCAGGCGATGTTTGAGAGGGTTTCAGGGGGATTCTTGAGCTAAGTCCCTTATGCTTATTTTTGATCAATAATATTGCTTCCACATTGATTTTCCTACCTAATTGGTGTGTACTTAAGGTGTAAAGTGGGAGTTTGAGGCTAGGGATTAGAGGGTTTGATTTTGGGGATTTGGTTGACGAATTGGTATCGGAATTTGATAAATTTGGTATGGATAGACTCGTGGTTGAGTGGGCTTTTGGGTTTTGTGACTTTTATCAAATTTTGAGACGTGGGCCCGAGGGCCGTCTTTTGAGCCGATTTTTTATTTTGATTAATAATTTAGCATTTTCTTATGGAGTTGATTCCTTTAGCCCGTGTTGATTTTAACGCATTGTTTATGGCTAGATTCGAGGCATTCAGAGGCCGTTTCGCGAGGCAAGGGTGTGTTGGACTAGAGATTTGCTCGTATTGAGGTAAGTAACAGTTCTAAATTTGGTTCTGAGGGTACAAACCTCGTATTATGTGTCATGTATTTGGTTTGAGGTAACGCATATGCTAGGTGATGGGCGTATGGGTGTGCACCGTAGAAATTGCGACTTCGTCAAATTTCGTGGAACCGTGTAGTTGTATAATCTGTTGTTATCTGTACATTCTCCATGTATTAGAGAAATTTAACCACAAATCATGTTTAGACTACGTGTTGGCATTGTAGGGACCCACATAGGTCGTGTACATGTTGAATTATATGCTAAATTGTTGTTTTTACTTAGTCATAGTTTATTTGTATATTATATCGCAGTCTCTATTGTTCATTTTTGATGCATCATATCATTGTTGTCTATGCTGCTTATTATGATTTCTAAGAGCTCGATAGACTAGAGAGGTTGATGATTGAGTGAGGTCGAGGGCCTTATTATGAGGTATTATACTATAGCACATGAGTTGTCTGTGCGGATCCAGATATTATACTATAGCACGTGAGTTGTCCGTACGGATCCATATATTATATTATAGCAAGTGAGTTGTCCGTGCAACACGTGAGTTGTCCGTGCAGCACGTGAGTTGTCCGTGCAGCACGTGAGTTGTCCGTGTAGATTATAGTGCTTGGGCTGAAGGAGCCCCTCTGGAGTCTGCACACACCCCTAGTGAGCGTAGGTACCTAATGAGTACGTGTGCCGAGTGCCGAGTGTTGAGTGAATAGGAGGGCTAAGTGACTGTGGCCCTGAGAAGATGTATTTGATTTCATATTTGTTGCACTTAGCTGCCATGTATTATTGTCTTGATAATTTCTGAAAGATATTACACTCTGTTTCAGTTGAACTTGACATGAAGTTACTATTTTGGCCTTAATTGTCAAACTTGAAAGCATGCCTGCCTTCCATGTTAAAACTATCATTGTAATTGAACTATAACTATAAAGCTCGTCACTACCTTCAGTTCTTTATTTAGTATTGTTACTTGCTGAGTTGGTTGTACTCATACTACACCCTACACTTCGTGTGCAGATCCAGGTATTCCCAGACATAGCGGGTGTTGATTTCCGCGCACGGTTGATCTTCTGGAGATTTCGAGGTAGCTGTCGGCGTTTCGCAGACCTTGTCTCTCCTTCTTTACATTTCCTCTTATTGTATTTAGTTTCAGACTATATTAGACAGTGTTTTCCAGAATTGTGATGTATAGATTCTCATGTACTCAGTGACACCCCGATGTTGGGAATTTCCGCGTTGTATTTTAGATTTTCTATCCTGTTTATGAGAAGTTGTTATCATTTAAACTGTTTTAAATCCGTTTTCTATTAAGTGTTGGAGTTATTTCATAAATGTCGGCTTGACTAGTACCACGATAGGCTCCATCACGATAGGTCAGGACTTTGGGTCGTGACAAGTACCCAAACTGTGGTACAGACCAGGCTTCGCGAGGTCTATATCCAGGTTGACCACGATATAGACCAGGCTTCGTGAGGTTTATAGCCAGGTTGACCGTGCTATAGACCAGGCTTTGCGAGGTCTATAGCTAGGTTGACCGCACTATAGACCAGTCTTCGTGAGGTCTATAGCCAGCTTGACCGTGCTACAGACCAGGCTTCGTGAGGTCTATAGCCCGCTAATTAAAAGTCACGGGTTAAAAGACTCTGACCAGGATTTGGACTCAATGTCACGACCCAATTCTCCCTCCGTAAGACGTTGTGACGGTACCAAGTCTCTACAACTAGGTAAGCCTAACACAATGTGGAAATAACAAAACGGAAGTAAAACCTAACAACTAACTGCAACAGATAACTAAATAACTGGTAACAATGCCACTTGGCATGTATAATAACCAACACTTTAGTAATACACAATATTCCCAAAACCCAGAACATCATAAGTCACAAGCTACAGAAGAAAACTAGTATCTCTATACACCAGAGTCTAATAAAGGAAGTACGGAAGGTAAATGACATAGGAGGGAATAGAGGGGGACACCGAGGTCTGCGGACACGGTAGATGTACCTTGAAGTCTCCGTACAATAGCAAGCACTCTCAGCGGGGCTGATAAGAAGCACCTAGATCTGCACACAAAACATGTGCAGAAGAGTAGTATGAGTACACCACAATGGTACCCAGTAAGTGTCAAGCCTAACCTCAGTCGAGTAGTGACGAGGTCATGTCAGGCCCACTAGTAAATAATAAATAAGGCAGGAGAATATACAGTATAATAAGAGACTAGAATTTAACAAAAGGAAACATAGCAAGGCAACAGTACAACACACAGGGGTAAACAGTAGAGGATCTCCCGAGGTACCCCCTCGTAGTCTCAAAAGTAAATATGCAGGGAGAACTCCCGAGATACCTACTCGTAGTCTTAAAAGTAAATGTGCAGGGAGAACTCCCGAGGAACCGCCTCGTAGTCTCAAAAGTAAATGTGTAGGGAGAACTCCCGAGGAACTACCTCGTAGTCTCAAAAGTAAATGTGCAGGGAGAAATCCCGAGGAACCCTTCGTAGTCTCAAAAGTAAACACACAGCTCAAACCGATAAATACAACAGTTAACAGCAAGATTTCTACAGTTATACTGATAAAGAACAAGGAAAAACAGGAATCAACTAGGCATACTTCACAGAGTTCAAATAAGCAGTTAAATCACGTAGACATGCGATATTAGACTAAACAAGATAACTGCACATATTGGAATAGCTCAATTAAGAATGAAAACAGACTAATACTCATTTAAACGGTATAACTCAAATTAAAGGAAAAACAGGTTACTACTCAGTAAAATAAATCAGGTTTTACAATAAATAGCACGTGTACGTACTCGTCACCTCATGTACACGGTGCTCACATATCACAACATTACAAAATCCTAAGGGGATTTCCCCCACAAGGTTAGGCAAGCCACTTACCTCGAACCAAGCTCAATCAATCAGTAAGAATGCCCTTTCCTCGATTATCCGACTCCGAATAGCCCAAATACCAAAGTTCTCTCAGACAAATCCTTGAATTATTACCTCAATCCGAGCTCTCAAAAACCTGAAATTGAAAATGGGATAGAACCCTCAAACTTGGCCTTTTCTGCCCAGCGATTTTGCACCAGCGGACCTATAGTCGCACCTACGACGTCGCACCTGCAGAAATTCCATCGCAGGTGCGGAAATTGCTTAAGGTGACTGGGACCTCTTCTGCGATCAGGTGGTCGCACCTGCGTGTGCGCACTTGCGGACAGTGGTCCTCTTCTGCGGTCTCCCCTTCCATCTTATTCTCCGCATCTATGGAACTTCAGGCGCATCTACGGGCTCACAGATGCGGAAATTCCCTCGCACCTACGACCCCTGTCCATCTCCTCAATCTCGCTTATGCGCTTGGCCTCTCGCACGTGTATGTCCGCACCAGCGGCCGTCCCACCGCATGTGCGATTACACCAGAAGCTTGAAAGCTTCAGCAATTACACAAGTCCAAATTTTGATCTGTTAAGCATTCGAAACCCACCACAACCAAACATACCAACCAGTCCTATATCACCATACGAACTTAGTCGAGTCCTCAAATCACAGCAAACAACGCTAAAAACATGAATCACCCTCCAATTCAACTTAATGAACTTTGAATTGGCTTACGGACCTACTCCAACTTCCAGAATCGGAATCCAACCCCGATATCAAAAAATCCACTTCCGGTCAAAATCGCCAAAAATTCGACTTTCGCTATCTCAAGCCTAAATCAGCTACAGGACTTCAAGGCATGAACAATAGCTGCTAACTCAAGGTCGTGGAAAGGATAGTTCGTTTCATGTACCTTCAGATGTTTGGACGCGTAGGCAATCACCCTATCATCCTGCATCAACAGTATATCGAGACCAATCCGCGACGCATCACAATATACAGTATAAGAACCTGAACCTGTAAGCAATACCAATACTGGGGCTATAGTCAAAGCCGTCTTGAGCTTCTGAAAACTCTCCTCACACTCCTCTGTCTACCTGAACGGAGCACCCTTCTGGGTCAGCCTGGTCATAGGTGCTGCAATAGATGAGAAACACTCTACAAATCGACGGTAATACCCTGCCAAATCAAGAAAACTCCGGATCTCCATAGTTGAGGACGGTCTGGGCAAACTCTGCACTGTTTTGACCTTATTCGGATCCACCTGGATCCCATCACTCGATACTACATGACCCAAGAATACGATTGAGTCTAGCTAAAACTCACATTTTGAAAATTTTGCATATAACTTCTTTTCTCTCAAGGTCTGAAGCACAGTCATCGGATGTTTCTCATGATCCTCCCGAGTTCGGAGTACACCAGAATGTCATCAATAAACACAATGATAAATGAGTCAAGATAGGCTCAGAACACATTGTACATAAATGTTGCTGGGGAGTTGGTCAGCCCAAATGACATCACAAGAAACTCGTAGTGACCATATCGAGTCCTTAAAGCAGTCTTCGGGATATCTGGCTCCCGAATCTTTAACTGATGATATCCTGAACGTAAGTCAATCTTGGAAAACACTCTGGCACCCTGTAACTGATCAAATAGGTCATCAATACGAGGCAATGGATACATGTTCTTCATTATGACTTTGTTCCACTGGCGGTAATCAATACACATCTGCATAGAACCATCCTTCTTCTTCACAAATAAGACAGGAGCACCCCAAGGTGACATACTGGGCCGAATGATGCCCTTATCAAGCAACTCCAGTAACTTCTCCTTCAACTTAGGAGGATCCATATGATATGGAGGAATAGAGATGGGTTGAGTGTCCAGCAACAAATCAATGCCAAAGTCAATATCTCTGTCGGGCGGCATGCCCGAAAGATCAGTTGGAAATAGATCTGGAAAATCCCTTACTACTAGGACTGACTCAACTGTAGGGGTATCAATACTAACATCTCTCACAAAAGATAGATACGCGTCACACCCCTTCTCAACTATTCGTTGAGCTTTAAGAAATGAAATAAATATGCTAGGAGTATACTCTAAGGTACATCTCTACTCTAATCGTGATAATCCTAGCATAGCCAGCGTCACGGTCTTAGCGTGACAATCACGAATAGCATAATGGGGCGACAACCTGTCCATGCCCAAAATAATATAAAATCTACCATGCTGAGCAATAATAAATCGACTCTGGTCTCAAAACCAGTAAGAACAACCAAACACGACCGACACACACGGTCCTCAACAAGAGAATCTCCCACAGGTGTAGACACATAAATAGGAGAACTCAAAGAATCATGAGATACGCCCAAATACGGGGCAAAATAAGAGGACACATAGGAATAAGTGGAGCCTGGATCAAATAAAATCGATGCATCTCTATGACAGACTGGAACAATACCTGTAATGATAGAGTCGGAAGCAATTGCCTCTGTATGAGCATGAAGAGCATAATATCTGTCCTGGCCATCCCTTCTAGGGAAGCCTCAACCTCCCCGACCTCCACCTCGAGCTGGCTAAGCAGGTGGGGCGGTAGCTGGTGCTATAATCATAGCTTGAGGACCCGGTGGAGCACGCTGCGCCTGAGAAGTCTGTGGAGGTACACCCCTCCTACGTCTGGAGAAATTCCTCACCATATGGCGAGTGTCGCCATACTCAAAATAATCCCTCGGAGGGCGTGGTTGGTGTGACTGGCTCAGGCCAGGTCTGCTGAACTGAGCGCTAAAAGCACCCCGTGCAGGAGGCGTACTAGATACTGGCAGTGCATAATAAGGCTCATGGGGCCTTGAAGGGGACGGAATACCACTGGCAGCTGGAAGTGCTGAATGAACGGGGTGACCTGCATAACCCCTACCATTACGAACTGTAGCTGGGGCATGAGCACCACTATAAGTGCCAAACTCTGGGGACCTCTTGGCCTCCCTCTCCCCTCTCTCCCGAGCAAGAAAACCCTCCAATCTCCTAGCAATACTCACAACCTGCTAGTAAGAAATATCCATCTCCAACTCCCGATCCATGCTAAGCCTGATACTGGGGTGGAGACCCTCGATAAACCAGAGAACCCTCTCTCAAACTATAGCAAACAAGGTTGGTGCATATCGGGCCAAATCATTGAAACAAACTGCATACTCTGACACATTCATAGCACCTTGGTACAACTGCTCAAACTCCGCGCGCCATGTGTCCCTGAGACTCTGAGGAACATACTCCCTCAAAAACATGTCCAAGAACTGAGTCCATATAAGTGAAGTTGCCTCAACCAGACTACCCAACTCATAAGCATGCCACCACTAATAGGCTGCTCCTCTAAGCTGGAATGTAGTAAAAGAAACCCCACTCGACTCCTCTACACCCATCGTACGGAAAATATGGTGACACTCCTCCAGAAAACCCTGGGCATCCTCTGACTCCAATCCACTGAAGGTAGAAGGGTGGTACTTCTTGTACCTCTCAAGTCTGAGCTGCTCCGCCTCAGAAAGTGTTGCCCTAACCTCGGGCTGAGCTGGAGCTACCGGCCGCATCGGTATAATCTCTGAAACATGGTCGACCTGAACCCACTGCTCTAGAGTACCGACGACAGGAGTTTGTGCTCCTCCCCAGGCCTGAGATGTGGCAGGAGCAAGTGGAAACAATCCATCTTGAGCTAAGGTGCTGAACATTCTCAAAAACTGGGCTAGAGTCTCCTGGAGGGCTGGTGCAGCAATAGGTACCTCAGGTGCCGGCCCTCTAGCTGGAGCTACTGGGGGCTCCTCTGTAGCAGCTCGTGCGGGTGCTCTGGCTGCACCGTGTGGACATCCTCGGCCTCTACCCCGGCCCCAGCCTCTCGCGACTCTAGCAAGGGGTGTGGGTGCCTAGTCATCAGATCCGCCTGTCGTGTCCTCACCATCTGTGAGAGAATAGAATACAGAAGTTTAGAATTTTGAAGTCAACAATTTTCACACGACAAGGAATCAAGGAGCGAAAGTTTTCCTAACAGTTCTATAGCCTCCCGAAAATAAGTACAGATGTCTCCGTACCGATACGCGAGACTCTAATAACCCAGATTATGACTCATGATACCTATGAACTTAGAGGTCTAATACCAACTTGTCACGACCCAAAATTCCCTCCGAAAAATATCGTGACGGCACCTAGTCTCCACAACTAGGTAAGCCTATCAAATTGCAAAAATAAGAAAAATGGAAGAAAAACAAAATTTAACAACTAACTGCAACAGATAACCAAATAGCTGGTAATAATGCCACTCGGCATGTACAATAACTAACACTCTAGAAATACACAGTATTCCCAAAACCCAGAACATGATAAGTCACAAGCTACAGAAGGAAACTAGTATTTCTATACACCAGAGTCTAATAAAAGAAGTACGGAAGATAAATGACATATGAGAGAATAGAGGACTTTGAGGTCTACGGACGCGGCAGATGTACCTTGAAGTCTTCGTACAGCAGCAAGCGCTCTCAGCTAATAGCGGAGCTGATAAGAAGAACCTAGATATGCACACAAAACATGTGCAAAAGAGTAACATGAGTACACCACAACGGTACCCAGTAAGTGCCAAGCCTAACCTCGGTAGAGTAGTGACGAGGTCAGGTCTATGTCCTACTGGAATATAATAATAAGACAGATGATATAATAAAATAAAGTAAAATGGAGAATTTAATAGAAAGTGTTCACAGAGAAATAATAACATAACACAATGAGATAACAACAAGGGAGCACCCGAGATACCATCTCGTAGTCCCAAAAGTAAGTACTCAACAGGGGATTTCCCGAGATACCGCCTCGTAGTCTCAAAAGTAAATGTGCAGGGAGAACTCCCGAGGTACCGCCTCGTAGTCTCAAAAGTAAATATGCAGGGAGAAGTCCTGCAGTACCGCCTCGTAGTCTCAAAAGTAAATATGCAGGGAGAACTCCCAAGGCACCGTCTCGTAGTTTCAAAAGTAAACACACAGCTCAAACTGATAAATACAACAGTTAACAACAATAATTGTACAATTAAGACTGATAAAGATCAAGGAGAAACGTGAAATCATCTAGGCATGCTGCATAGAGTTCAAATAAGCAGTTAAAGCACATAGACATGCGATATTAGGCTAAACAGGATAACTACACATGCTGGTATAACTCAATTAAGATGGAAACAGGTTACCACTCAGTAAGAATCGGGTTTTACAATAAATAGCCCGTGTACGCACTTGTCACCTCACATACACGGCGCTCACATATCACAACAGTACCAAATCCTAAAGGAATTTCTCCCACATAAGGTTAGGCAAGCCACTTACCTTGAACCAAGCTCAATCAATCAGTAAGAATGCCCATTCCTCGATTATCCGTCTCCAAATGACCCAAATCTAGCCAAAAATAATTACATATCATAAATACAACTATAATAAACTAGCCTAATTAATGAAATCAAAACTTTAACAAGAATTTCAAAAATCGTCCTAAAAAGTCAACCCGGGCCCAAGTCTCAGAAACAGTTAAAAGTCATAAAATATGAACACTCATTCACTCACGAGTTCACTCATACCAAAATTACCAATATCCGACATCAACTCGACCCTCAAATTCTCAAATCAAACTCTTTAAATCCCTAGCCTCAGACTCCCAAATTCCACCTTAAATACACACTAACTAGGTGGAAAATAAATGGGGAAGCAAGATTATTGATCAAAAATAAGCACAAGGGACTTAGCTCAAGAAATCCCTCGAACATGCTCTCAAGAAATCGCAAAACCCAAGCTCAAAATGTTTAAAATGAGCAAACATTGCGAACCCTTGCATTTAAGTGTTCTTTCCAGCATTTCCGCTTCTGCGGTCACTTAGCCGCATCTGCAGCATCGCAGAAGTGACAACATTCCCACATCTACGGTTCCTTCGCTCCTACGGTTGACTCTCCCGCACCTGCAGCACTCCCGCTTCTGCGGTCCAAATCCCGCTTCTGCAGGTGTGCATATGCGTCAATGTGTCTGCTTCTGTGGACAGGCCTCCCCAAGCACTCGTCCGCTTCTACGATCGATCCCCCGCAGAAGCGACTCCGCTTCTGCGGCCTTAATGTAATGACTCGGCAGGTTGTTCCGAGAGTTATAGCCCTGTTTCCCCCATTTCTGCTTCTTTATGTGTTGTTCAGCTCTGTTGTGTTGTATCGGGTTGGTAGGTTTGGGCCCGGAGTAGTTTCAGAGTGGAATGCGACACTCAGTCTCTCATTTAGAAGGTTAAGTTGGAAAAGTTAATCGGATGTTAACTTATGAGTAAATGATCTCGGATTGGGATTTTTTTAGCTCGGATAGCTCCGTTAGGTGTTTTTGGACTTAGGAGCGTGTACGGAATGTAATTTGGAGGTCCGTGGTAGACTTAGGCTTGAATTGGCAAAATTTGGAAATTTGGTGATTTCCGGTCGGCAGTGGAACATTTGACACCGGAGTCGGAATGGAATTCCGGGAGTTGGATTAGATTCGTAGTGTCATTTGTGATGTGTGTGCAACATTTGAGATTATTCGGACAAGGTTTGATAGGTTTCAGCATCGGTTGTGGAAGTTTGAGGTTTCAAGTCCATTAAGCTTGAATTGGTGTGCGATTCATGTTATTGTTATTGTTTTGATGTGATTCGAGAGCTTGTTTGAGTTTGTATGGTATTTTAGAACTTGATGGTACCTTTGGTTGAGGTTCCGGAGGCCTCGGGTGTGTTTCGGGGTGAGTTTTGAGCGAGTCCGGGCATTTTCGGAATTTAGGTATGGTTCTGGTGCTTTGAATTTCGCGGGCCTCAGCAGAATTTCGCGGACCGCATAATTCTGCCGCGGCCGCACTTCGGGGAAAAGTTATGCAGATCTGCTGGTCCAACTTGGGAAGCCTATATCTTTTGAGCGACAAGGAATTTGGAGATGATTCAAAAACGAAAGTTGTAGCCCTTCGTGTCTAGTTTTCAGAAAAGTAAAGAAGTCATCATTGGACATCTATAGAGAATGTTATGGCCAAAATACTAAAGCCTGGCAGTACAGTCACCAAAAAGTGCGGCCGCACCAGTTCTTCACGACCGCAGGACCTGGGAGGCGCGGCCGCGCTTGGAATTTCACGGACCGCATAGTGGGAGTTCAGAAGGTGCACTATATAAATAGGGTTTAGGGCATTATTTCACATTTTGGACCTAGGGAGCTTGGTTTGTGGTGATTTTTCGTGATGTTTCAAGAAATTCATCGGGGTAAGTGATTCTAACTCGAATTTGGTTAATATACATGAATATATCAATGATTTCATCATCTGATTAGTACTATGAGGTGGAAATTTGGGGAAAATTGTAGAAACTTCATAAAATGAACTTTTGGGATTTGAATGTCGATTCGAAGTCGGATTTGAGTGAAACTAGTATGGTTGGACTCGTGAGTGAATGGGCGTTCGTAATTTGTGACTTTTACCCGATTCCGAGTCATGGGCCTGAGGGGCCGGGTTTGAGCAAATTTCGGGTTTTTGGTCTAAATTGGTAGTTTTCTTGTAGAATTCATTCCATTAGCGTATATTGATGGTATTGTACTGATTGTGAATAGATTCGGAGTATTTGGAGGCCGAGTCGAGAGGCAAGAGAATCGCGGGGTAGAGATTTGATCGGTTTGAGGTAAGTAACGATTGTAAATTTAGTCTCGAGGGTATGGAACCCCGGATTTCGTATCATTTTACTATTTTGAGGTGACGTACATGCTAGGTGACGGGAGTGTGGGCGTGCACTTTTGGGGATCGTGACTTGGTCCGTCCCGTAGCAACTGTAAAGTGGCATATTTTGTTGAAACTATATGATACTTATGTGTTTTAGAAAGAGTTTCTGTAAATTAGGCTGAATACTATGTTTGGGCTTGTGCCAGTGCTATTTGGACCCTTAGGGGCCTTTTCTTACTATCCCCTCACTATTTTCGATTGAAAATGTATACTTAGTCATGGTTATACCTGTTTACTGCATAACGCAGTTTATATTACTCTATTTTGATGCATATAAATGTTTTTTGGGCTAAATACCCTATTTTACTAAGAGCCCAAGTGGCTTGAGAGGTTTATGACAGAGTGAGGCCGAGGGCCTAATTTGTGAGGATATTTATGTGATCGGGCTGCACGCCGCAGCATGTTTGATATAGGCCGAGGGCCTGATTGATGTATTCCATGATTTGGCTTGATATAGCGCTTGGGCTGAATGAGACCCTTCGGAGTCTGTACACACCCCCACTGAGCGTAGGTACCTACTGAGTGCGAGTGCCGAGTGCTGAGTGAATGGGAGGCATGAGTGATGGTGAAGTATGCCTGAGGGGCTGTTTACGAGTGATTGTGAGGTATGCCTGAGGGGATGTATACGAGTGACTTTGAGGTTTTCCCGAGTGGCTGTGTATGAGTGATATTTTTGCCCGAGGGGCTGTTTATGATTTCATCATTTTTGCTTACCTTGCATTGAGCCTTTGTTTGAAAACTGTTGAAAAATATCTTTAAATGCTTTTACTGGAACTGGGTTTAAACAAGATGTTTTGATTCAAACCCTGATTTTAAAAGCATGTGGTATTTTACTGAGATTTCATAATATGAACTTTATATGCTTATTGCTCGTCACTACAGCTCAGTCTTTATTTATTGTTGTTACTTACTGAGTTGGCGTACTCATGTTACTCCCTGCACCTTGTGTGCAGATCCAGGTATAGCTGGACACGGTAGCGGTTGTTGACTATTCCGGTTGCAGATTTTCTAGGGGATAGCGAGGTAGTTGCCTGGTGATAGCAGCCCTGCTCTTCTCCCTCTTATCTTCCTTTAGTTGTATTTAGCTATTTTCCATACTATGTTAGTCTCGATATTGTCAGATAAATTGTAGTAGATGCTCATGACTAGTGACACCCCAATGTCGAGCTTTTCTTTCCGCACTTTTGTTTTGATTTGAACTCCTTTACGAAGGTTTTTATATTAGATAGCCTGGAAGTTATCTTTGAAATGAAAATATCGGTTTGTTTTGGAAATGAGTCGGCTTGCCTAGTTCCACGGTAGGCGCCATCACGACAGGGTTAGTTTGGGTCGTGACACTTAAAACCGCACCTGTGATGACTGGCCAATTCCCCTAGCCCCGTACCTGCGTCATATTGCTCGCACATGCGGTCAGCCTTGTGCAGGTGCGATTACACCAGAACCAGCCCAGCACCAAAAAATCTTCTAAGTCCAAAAATGATCCGTTAACCATCTGAAACTCAACCGAGGCCCCCGGGACCTTAACAAAATATACCAACCAGTCCGAAAACATCACACGAACTTGGTCGAGCCTTTAAACCACATCAAACAACGGTAAAAACACGAATTACTCATCGATTCAAGCCTAATGAACGTCAAAGTTTCAAACTTCCACAACCTATGTCAAAACCTATCAAACCACATCCGATTGACCTCATATTTTGCACACAAGTCATATTCGATATTTCGGGACTACTCCAACTTCCGTAATCGGAATCCGACCCCGATGTCAAAAGGTCCACCTCCGGTCAAATTTTCCAAAAATTCGGTTTCCTAATTCAGCTACAGTCCTCCAGTTCAAAATCCAGACACGCTCCTAAGTCCAAAATCACCCAACGGAGCTAACGAAATCAATGAAACTCCATTCCGGAGTTGTCATCACACAGTTCTGACTACGGTCAAAATCCTAGAACTTAAGCTTTCGCTTTAGGGACTAAGTATCCCAAATTACTCTGAAACCACAAACAAAACCTCTCGACAAGTCATATAAGCAGAAAAAGATACGGGGAAAGCAGTAAATAGGGGATCAGGTCTATTACTCTCAAAACATTCGGTCGGGTCGTTACAGATCGTGTTCGAGGGTCGAGGACCAAGTCTGGACATCAAAAATCGAGATTAAATCCGTACTCTGAGAAAGTTGCACTAGTGCGGCACGTGGGGCGGCGCGTGACGCGCCGCAGCTACCCATTTCTCAGTTGCCTATCAGAAACAACTCTTTGGATTTCCCCACTAATATCCTGCATGGCGCGTTACCCATGAGGCACGCCTGTGCAATTTTTATAGAATAGAAATCCTAATTCAGCTAGGAGAAGGTGATTTCGTCTGGGCCCGACCTTACTTGGTATAAATCGAGGAGTTGGTGTTTTGCAACATGTTGATAAAAGTTATTTGTTTTGATTTTTGGTTTGGCCTCGGTTGTGGAGATGAGTTATATGCTTGTCATTTGGGACTCTCTGTTAGTTGAGGTTGAGTTCGTTGGTATGAATTACCTGCTTTACTTTTATTCCTGTCTTTTCTGTTATTATTATTTCTTTTGTGTACACGTTAATCTAAGCGACGCGCCTTAGCCTCATCACTACTTCGTCGAGGTTAGGCTCGACACTTGTAGACTTGGGGTCGGTTGTACTCATACTACACTCTACATTTCTAGTGCAGATATCGGAATTGGCCCCAGCGGCGTTCAGTTGACTTGCTCGGATCCAGCTATTCAGAGGAGACTTTAGGTACAGCTGCACAGTGTCTGCAGCTCTGAAGTCCCCTTCTATTACTTTTAGCTGTTTATTTGACTCAGACGGTCATGTTTATTTAAGACCATTATCTTAGACACTCATGTATTCGTGACACCAGATCTGGGGTTTGTATTTGGATTTCGTCACCGATTAGTTTATTTATCAGACTATTCAGTTTCTTTATTGTCATTGTATCTGAAGTTTGTTAAAAATAGTTAAGAATTACATCTAATGTTGGCTTGCCTAGCAAGTTAAATGTTAGACGTCGTCACGGTCCCTAGGGTGGGAATTCCGGATTGTGACAAAGAGGAAAGGGTAAATGTTATCAGAATATTTTAACATATGCACGTGTTCTAACAGAGATCGCATCTAATCCAGATAATGGCTTTTCATTTTCTCCTTCTAGTAAGTGATACAACTTATTAAACTATTCTAAAATAATAAGTTAAATGTTTATCATATTCATTTTACCTTTTCTTTTAATGACAGATAGGTACTATTTATGTGATGCAGCATATCCTAATACTCGAGGATTTCTAGCACCATATCGTAATATTCGATATTGTTTAGGAGATTATCAACGTAGACGGGCCATAAATAAGGAGGAAAAGCTTAACCATGCTCATGCACAACTCAAAAATGTTATTGAACGTGATTATAGAGTTTTAAAAGCAATATTCCCAATATTGGACAAGATGGCTCAATATTCTGTTGATGTCCAAAGAGATGTTGTTATTGCATGCTTTGCAGTTCATAATTTTATCATAAAATGGCGACTAAGGGTGTGTTTGGTACAAAGAAAAATATTTTTTAGAAAATATTTTCCAATTTACCCATGTTTGGTTGGCTTAAAGTTTTTGAAAAATATTTTTCTCATCAACTCATTTCCCTCCAATTGGAGAAAAATATTTTCCCTATCAAAAGGAGGGAAAATTTTTTCCAAAACTCTTTTTCAACTTTCTCCACCTTATTCTTCATGCTCACCACCCCAATTTCTTTGATT